>JAZHYW010022397.1:0-176437 GCA_037355805.1 Ixodes ricinus | reverse complement strand
TAGCGTCGCCAAGGAGCTCGCTGTCTTTTGGGTATTCTGTAACGGACAAAATCGATCAAGTACAGAAGAAGAGCTCAGCATGGCAACGTTTTCGTTGCATGCGTTCTTTTTACAGCGAACTGTAGATGACTCACAGGTCGGATTTCTGGAATGTTTTCGTGTCGTCGACCTCAATAATAATTAAAAAACTTCGGCGATTGTTGTACATCGCGCGCATATCGCATGCAACATACAGCAAATCATTCGTTTCAACAAAAAATAAACTCAAAACAAGCATTCGAAGCATATGATTTATAGAAAAAGCGCCCCTGGTAACAATATAAAGCACGTCGCGCTCAGCGGGTACGTTTTCCCGGTAAACAAAATATTGCTGTTGCGCAATCTCCAGTGGTAACTGCAGCTCTGCGACTTGGAGGTGTGACGTCACTAGCGCTCACATACAAAAGAAGTATTGGTACAGTGCATTTACTTTTCTTCCGAGGGACGAATGATGGTCTGTTTCAAAAGGAACAAAGGCAACAATATCGTTCCTCTCCTCTAATGAAGCAACATATATATATATATATATTTTATTTTTTAAGAGTGCAGGTATGAAAGAAGCTACCGAAGCTGCTCCATACTGAAGCACTGTAGTTTCTTGTACTCCCCCCGCGACCATGTTTTAAAAGATCCTGTCAAAGCTCACGGACGCACTGCACTGGTACTTCCTGCATATCCATCCAGCAATCCGGCCATCTGACGTGCCAGTTTTCTGGGCCTATGAAGTACTGAAGTGTTGTGCGCATGGCAGGCGGAAAATGGGAGTTGGTAGATCGCTCCCGCCACAGCCGCAGACACTCTCGCGTTTACGCCGATCTTCCTCGAGTAGGGCTGATGGCCTCTGCTTTAAGCCTGTCACGGTGTTCTGTCTCATCTGGTACGAGAACAGAAACATGAAAATTCACTCTGTTCTTCGTAATGCGATAGCGAGCGCTGGCAACGCGGTCGGTAATAAAGGATGCCCGACCAAAAACAGTGCACGCTGTCACGACTGACAACTGATAAGGCAACGAATGACTCAAGGTAACTAAAGGTAATATGAAACAAACTCGTGCTCCCCCAAAAAAAATAAAAAATATAAAAGAGGTTAGTGTTGCAGACCTTGATGCCGGCGAAACAGAATGATCCAGTCCTGGATAGACATTGACTCCGCATGACGCTGTGCGGCTTCTTCAGAGCCTTCTTTGAGAGCCCAGAACATTCCACCTCGTTCGTAACGGAAGTATACACCCTCGACTGGAACAAGCTTAACATGGCTCTCTGACATTCTACACTTTTCTAGTCGCACAGAAAAATAAAAACGACGACGCGCGGGGCCGGGAATCCAGGCCCCGGCTATCTGCGCGAAAACCAATCGCGCTGGCCTGCTGGACTAGCTGCGCACGCGGGAATTTATGACCGCTTTAAAAGCACATGGTCTCAAAGCCGGAGAACACAAAAGCAAATTACGTAATAGTTAAAAAAAATAATAACATCTGAAACACGTAAAATGTAAAGTTCTATTGAGCGTAAAACGACTCGGGTAAATCAACGTGAATCACCTCGGGACGTGGTCGGCGTCGTGATGATGTTTGCATTTGGTCCGCCATCACTCGTATTTGAGATCCCCAAGGCGAATGTACATTAAACGGGTCGGATTACCGATGCAACGATTTCTCTCTGATGTACCGGCGACGAATGCGCGTCCACCCACACCTTGTCTTTGGGCAGCTAATGAACGTCCCGAAGACGAAGGTTGTAGTGGCTCGCGTCGACATGTTATGTGACTTGAATCTGAATCCGGCCATGTGACGGACTTATTCGGCCCGTTGAGCAACCACCTGTGCCTGGTGGCTCCGATCGTCAGTTGCCATCCCTCAACCCGGAGTGCTGCCCTCGGATCAAAGGTGGTCACAAGGTGGCCGACCACATACTTTGAAATCATCCAGATCCTTTGGCCCTTGTTTGCTGAGAGACTATGGCAGGTGTCCAGTTCAAACTTAAGACCAGCAGGATGGGCCAGTGTGTAATATTACAGCGTTTTTTGTTGAAGCGCCAAAGAGTTTTTTCCAAATTGCTTACTTGTGATTGTGCTGTTCGACGCCTGCATTTACAGTGTGCTGTTTACATCGTAAGTACGCCGCCGAGTTTTATATACATACCGCGTTCTTTCCCGCGCTGCGTGTCCAAAATCAGTGCGATATGTCGGACCTCCAGAACTAACTGCATGAAATTGCTTTGATTCCTTAGTCTTCATGGTGGTTAGATACAGTCGTTGCAAATAAAAAATTTCCTCTTGTATTTTGTGGTTTCTTTTCTTCTACGCTATGTCTGCATGCATGGATGCGTCTCTGCTTCGCCGTGTCAGAAAGTAATTTGTGGCATTCGCGATATTCTCAAAAATTGATAATTCCTAATAGGTAGCCATGTATAGGCTCTAGTGCAGTGACACTGCTAAACCTTTGCTTTACATCCGCTGATTTTTTCATAAAGCGCAAGCGAGGCCAACGTTATAGGAGCGAGCAGCATGCTTTCTTGCCTACGTTTATGGATGTCCTCCGTAAGGACGCTCAATCTCTTCGCGTCTTTATAATTTTTTTTTATAATTTGTTTGACTTATGTGTTGAGTAGCCCACAGTGTAGTTCATGTGCTGTTATTTCTATCACTTGCGAGGAGCACTTGTGATCTCGCGTGATTTCACACGCTTATAGCGAACAGTGGTGTCTCATGCGTGCGTAAAGCTGACGCGTTGGCCACAAGGAATGCGTTGGAGATTTGTTTAGTTTTCAGCCTATAGTGTTTTAGATAGCTAGAAGAGTGCAAGCATCATATATAAGATTGTTTATTTCATGTGGCTGATGCATTCTTTTTCCAGGTACAAACACGGCATTTTATTAAGTAATCCAGATATGGGCACATAAGAAATTAGGTAGATATGTTCGGATATACGAAGAACCGCCATATACACCTTATATGCATATCTGCTATATTCCTTACACATCCATGTCCCTATTTTTTTAATATAACTCCAGATACGACACTTTTAAGGGCTGACTAGTATTGTCGTGCGATGGTAGCTGCTTTCTTAGCGTCGGCGGTGCAGGTAAGGATCGGCTGTTCGTTAGACACTACGACGGGGATATCTGAAAAGAGCGTCTGGTGTACAACATCGCGAATAACCTCCGCGTTCAAAACAACGGCTGGTCGTTCTGGTGAAGGAGCAACTGTCTCTGTTCTTCACAACAACATCCCGGATGACATCCCGAAGGTTCTCGATGCCAACCTCTCCTAGGTCGAGGCGGGAAGTTGGAAGGGATGAGGTGTTAGCTCTGCCGGCGAGTCTGTGATAATGGCTCGCCCTGGCCGACAGCGGTCGTTCAGTGTTTCTTGCTCCAGCAAGAAATTCATCCACGGTCTACAGAGGTGAGCGAACGAGGCCGCCCAAAACTTCACTCTTCACTGTTCTTATCAGGACGCGCAGCCCTTTGTCTTCGTTGGCCCCAGTGTCGGAAATAGCGCATAGGCGCAGCACATCTTCAATTGAGCTCCTCACTCTCTTCGTTAAAGCTTTGCACCTTGTTTAAAGGATGTACTCGGCTTGTATTCATCGATGTAATTTCTCGAAGGTCGGCTTCAGCTACTCCGTGCAGGTCTCCCACGTCGTAAGAGAAGACTCGGGCTTTTCAAACCACTGCTTTGCCGTTCCCTAGAATGAAAATGGATGTTTTGAAGGCGCTCGTTAGGCCGCCCATGCCTTGTAGTGGGCCACACCTCCGTAGCGCTGCATTGAGTCCTTCATATCATCGAGGGCCTTTTCATGAAAAGGCGTCGAATAGCGTATGGCGGCAGCGATGAAGGCGTCCGATAGAACGGTCGAGTTCTGCACCGACGGGGTGCTCATGGCTTGTCTTGTCGACGGTGAGCGCTTACTCTTAGTTAGCTGGAGACCGATCTCCGTGGATTTTCCCTGAGTGCGGCGGTTTTCCAGTGCGTGAGTTCCTCCTTGGAAAGTCTTCTTTCTAGGGAAGCGGGCTAGCACTGTGTGCCACCGGAGGGGTACGCTGTATGTGCTCTACTCCGCACCTTGACAAAAAAGTCACAAACCACACTTATTGAGGCGACGAATCACTTTAGGAAACTAAACGCTTAATGGGGCGAACTTGTGCACAAACAAAATACAAGAATACTAGCATCACAGCCATTGATGTCGTCAAAACAGCAGGATCGATCGTTGTGGCGAGACTGACTACATGCATCGCGGCGCGGCTTCATTTGAGCCTTTCCTGGTAGCCTGGAACACCCTTAACACCCTGTTTTGACCGCTCTGGAAGTGCTCATTTTGAGCATGAACAAGCTACACGGCTCTCCAACAGTCTAGAATCTGCAACGAAGATACAAAAAGAAAAAGCGACGAGTCAGTGGCTGGATACAAACCCCCGCCTTCTGCGTCGGAGCCAAAGGCACTGCCTGCTTGGCTAGCTGAGCACGTGGCAGGATTGTTTCAATGCGTTTGACTGCGTTCCGTCGACAAACGTCCACGCACACACCGGGTCATTCGCGCTTTGTTTGAAGCGTAGAAACTAGAAGTGTAGCTTCGCAAGCATCATATGAAGCTCAAATATCCTGATCACTCGCAGTCTTAACGCGGTACAGCTCTCTGAAACCACACCGCAGCGCTGTCGCTAACCCCGTCATCTATGATTATGACCACTAAGTTCTACCAAAACCAACGGTTGTGAATTTAGTGTTTGCGTAAATTTCGTTTTAAGAGTGGTTCTATAACGGAAAAGCTAAACGTCAGTTTTGGTTTTTGGTGATTTATTTTATTGCTAATGGCTTCATAGATTTGCATATTAGGATTCAGCGTATAGCCTGGTCTCTTGAAAACTGAGAAACACATTGTCTAAGAACAAAACGTTACAATTCCTCGGTCATGGCATCCTCAGGCGGTGCCACACAAGCAGTCGACCAGTCACGTGGCAAACTTCGATGGGGAAGAATCGTTTGATGTTTGTACAATTAAAGAAAAAAATAGAAATTACAGTAAGACATTTAAGACTGCTTAAGTGAAGAATGCGAAAGCAATCATACACGCATCGTTGACAAGTAATTGGAGCGCTGTGGCCTAGTGCGGCCGACAAAGTGAGGCGAAAGCGCGCCGTCGCAGCGCTGCGGTAGTGATAGCGATCGTCCCTAGCACGTGACTTGTCAGGACCTCCCCGCTGTCCTCCGCGGAGGGCGGGGTGGCGCGACATGGCTGAAAGTCGAGCGTATAACACGTGATAATATAGTGCACAGGGAGAGGCAGCTTGAATTTTCCGCTCTTCCCACCTCCCCTCTCCGGCCACACCTTACACGTGACCTGAGAGTGGGAAGAGAGCGGCGGCTTTGCTCGCCACCCACTCCCTTTTACCGGCTCGAGGACCGCAGGGCTAGGAGGGGACCTCTGTGGGATTGCGTTCCTTGGAACTACTAGGAGACGCAGCCAATGGGACTTCAGGTGCCTTTTCTTTCCGTTAATAGAAAAATGGAAATTTAGGTGCCGTGTTTCGCGGTTACAGACGCCGCTGGTTTCACTCCATGGGACAGTTAATTCTTTCGTATTAAAAATCAATAAATGTGGTTGTGCAGTCCCAACTTGTGAAAACAAAGGGAACTGATTTCCTTCCACAATCATCACTTTTGTACATACGTATGAATGCCAATGTAAAAGTTTCGAAAGCTCTTATCGATAGGGGATCGTCAGTGACAGTGGGTAACGAAGAGGCCGTCGACAGTAACGAAGAGGCCGTCGACGGCAACGAAGAGGCCGTACGACGGAAGAAAGAGAATACAAGAAATGGATTCACTTGTTCATTCAATATGAGTCCCAAGAAATACACATCAAAGCACTAGTAATTAAAAGACTGACATATGATCTGCAACTTGTCGACCGGATATGAAGCGGATGCACATTAACATACACAGAAATGACACCGTCATTGTATATAAGGCGAACTATTTCAGTGCTAAGAAAATGACGGAATTTGTGCGATCGGTAGATGACATATTCATCAAGTATTAAGATATCGTACAATGAGAAAGTATCCACCTGCAACAACTTGCTTCAAGGTGCCCTTCAAGTTGGTGGACATTACTATTGTGAAAAAGAAACCCTACATCATGCGTGACGCATGTTGGAGTTTACGCGTACAACAGGCTTCCCTTCGATGAGAAGAATTCACGAGCATCGCTCCAAGAGACGATAGATAGAGTATCGAATGAATTTTTGGGGAAGTTCTACAACGTGTACATCTGTAGTGACAGAAAGACGTTTGCACGTTTAACAAGAAATGAAATCTTCATCACCAAAATTAAAATAAACTAAAAAAAACGGCGCATTCAAAGACCGTCATACGGCCGCTGCGTTCCTTTCTAGTTTCGAACTGTATGGGCTGAGCTCGTGCTTTCTTGCCCCGTTCGCGCCACGTCGCACATGTCATCGGGCGATGCATCACTCAGACTTTTTTTGCACCAGACATAGCTATGGTTAACGCTTAACCACTACAAGTCCCCCCCCCCTAGAGCAGTCTTTACGGCGATGTCTTGCCCAAGAGTCGAAACAATGTTTCTGGCGCTCGGCGGCTTTAGGGGTGGTGTCGAGTGAGGGGCGTTGGACAGCCAACATATAGGTTCTAGGCTTGGCACAGTGTTGGCCCAAGCTAAACCGGTCTGAATAGGTCGATAGATATAGTGTCTGGTCTGTCTTTTAAGTCTTCCAGAAATACTTTTTATTCGTATTTCCAGCAACAATCAAGGGCCGTCGTGCGGTTGTTCGAGAGGCTTTTTTATGGTGTCTCGGCGCTTGAAGACATGTGTCATTGAGGATTGTTCCGCGCACACGTACGTCAGGCATCGGCCGTGATGTCTTGTAGACTGTGCACGAAGCTGACACATAGCCGCTCGAAACTGAGTGACGTAGCTGAGAGGATCGGGAACATTGGAGGAAAAAGAGGTCCCGAACATTTCACCTGAAAGTCGAAGCGTCTGTTTACAGACTAGATTCTGCGGCTGTGTCTATTTAGTCTTGCTTAAAGGTGGTGCGAAGGCCTAATACAACTATAGGAAGCAGTGTGCTCCAGTTGTGAGGATCATTGTGTGCTTTGAGTTCAACCTTTAGCGTTCTGTGGAACATTTCCACAAAGCAAATCTAGACGGGGCGGTATACCGTTTTACGAATGCGGTTGAAGCCGATGAGTGTCATGAGGTATTGATATAACTGTGATTCGAAATGCGCGCCACAGTCGTAGAAATGAAGTCTGGAACACCGATGCGCGATAATCAGCAGTTGACGAGGGTCCTAGCAATTATCGTGGCGAAAATGTCTGCGATGCTAAAGGCCTCCGGCCAACGAGTGAATCAGTATATGACTGTGAGCAGATATTGGGCTCCACTAGAGGGTGGCAAAGGTCAGACGATATCCACGTGAATATTGGGAAATAGGGGGGGGGGTTGTTTGAATTGCAGTGAAAGGTTCAAAGGTGCGCCGTTGAAGTTTAAAACGTTTACAATAAAGAAAGGCATGTTCCCATGCGTGCACATCTTTGTTCGTCCCGTTCCAAACAATGCGTCGATCTACGAGATGCTGTATTGCTCGGATGCCTGGATGATAAAGGCTGTGAAGCAAGCAGAAAATGGGCCACCGTAAAGTGGGTGGCACGCATGGCCGAGGTGTTCCTTTGGGCATGTCACAGATGACACTTGTATTGCAGCCATTGGAAAAACACGTCGCGCAGATAAAGTCTGTTAGAATCGGCACTTAGTCTAAGTATCTCCTGGTCGCCCTGCTGAGCTGCTGCTAGAGCAGCGACGTCTACAGCGTTGAGGATTGCATTGTCGCAAGGAATCCGAGACTACGCATCCGCAGCTGAGTTCTCGGTACCTTTGTCGTAGCGGAGCTCACTGGTGAATTTTGCGATAAACTATAGACGCCGTCTTTTTCGGGAAGACAGCTGGCTGCGTGTTGCTTGTAGCGCGTATGGGCTCGGTTCGTGGTCGGTAAGGATGTGGAAATCCCGACCCTCTAGGACTCAGGCGTTCCTTATCGTCATTGAAGAGAGCCCATGCAGGACAGCCTTAAGATCAGGAAAACAAGATTACAACAAAGAAACTGTAATGCAAGAACACGACATGTTTAGGAACACGAGGGTGAGTGTTTCTGAAAATCGTTACGCGTTCTAGAGTGAAAGGCTTCAACAGTAGGAAAGATCAGGAGGCTTTGAGTTCCTCTTGGCCGCCTCATATCATCCGGAGGCACACAGCATCGCAGAGGGACTGATACGAGAACTAATACAATATCTGTAGATATATCCTAAATTTTTCGGCGGCTAAAAATATTGTCACGGAGTAAGGTAAAGAAATGGCGCATAATTGACTAAAAATATTTTATCGGCGAACTTGTGCCAAACAGAAATAAAGAACGAGCGTCGAAATAGCAGAAGAGCGGGAGGCGATATGGCGGCGTAGCAGCAAGCGAGAGCGGGACTGACTCGAGAAGGTCGCAGGCAGCTCTTTATCTAGTATGCATCGGCACCGCGAAAGTTCGGCACCGAAGGTTTGAGCATCGAGCGTTCGGCGTGAGAATGATCAAGCAATTTCGAAAACAAGAAACTAGGGCGAAATTATAAAAAAAGTTAATTCCATAGTAAGAATCAACAGGAATTTTCTAGAATATTGTGACCGGGCGCTGCTTGCTCGGTCCTGCGCACGGCATTACCCCCCCCCCCTTCCCCCGGTTTAAAAGAACATTGTCTCGATGCAAGGCGAAAAGAAAAACAAAAATGTCTAATAAAAAATACCGGTGATACAAAATAAGCATGCAGTGTCACAATCCTAACGGGCGTTGAACGGCTTGAGGTGAACTACGTGAAACACTTCGGGTTGGGGCTGGCCGCGTCCTGACGGTTGGTCTTCCTCGGGAGCACCTCGTAGTTCAAGTCCCCAAGAAGGCGAATGACCTTGTAGGTTCGAAAGTAGTCTTTAAACAGTTTCTCGCTGAAGCCGCAGTGGTGAATGGGCGTCCACACCCACACACTGTCTCCCAGCTGGAACTCCACGTCACGGCGACGAAAGTTTTACCTGCAAGCGTCAACACTTTGTTGGTTATGTGTCCGAAGGCGGGATAACTGACGCACCTTTTCTGCCCGTTGGGTGACCAGCTGGGCGTCATCTGTGAAGTCATCCGTCGGGTCGTGAAGCATGAGGGTGTCGAGCATTGTCGTCACCTTTCTGCCATCTTCCAGCTGATAATATGCAATCCTAGGGGTTTCGTAAATCGCCGTGTTGAACGCAAACATGGGTAGGGCAACACCTCATCCCATGTCTTTTGTTCCACGTCATTGTATATCAAGGTCATGTTGCCGATGGTTTTATTTAGTCGCTCCGTCAGCCCGTTGATTTGCGGGTGGTTGGCAGTGGTTCGGCGGTGGTCGGTGTGGCTCAGGTGGAGTATCTATTCTATCAACTGCGCTATGAACCAGGAGCTACGGTCCGTAATTGGGACAGTGGGAGCGCCGTCTAGGAGGACAATACACACAACGAAGAACATGACTATTTCAACAGCCGTTCTTGACGGGAGTGCTTTTCTTTCGGCTGACCGGGTGATATAATCTGCTGTCGCGATTATCCAACGGTTTCCCTGCGTCGACGGCGGGAATGGTCAAAGTGTATCCATTTTCATCTGCCGGAATGGTGCAGTCGGGGGCGCAATCGGCTGCAGGTGGCCTACCGGCTTCGTCAGCGTTTTGTTCCGTCGCTGGCACTTGTGGCACGATTGTGCATAGAGGTGGACAGTCTTCGGCAGATTGGTCAGGTAGTGCTTCTCGCGGATCCTTGCAGGAGTCCTGCAGTAGCCGATGTGAACCAATTTCGGGTGGTCGTGTTAGGCTTGGAAGACCTCTTCTCGAATACTAGTAGGAATTACCAGGAGCCATGTCGAGTTGCTGTCCCCAAAGTTCTCATTGAAGAGAATTCCTCTCCGAAGGTAAATTTTGGCGGGGCATGATAGGAGACTCGGGAAATCGTAACTCCTTGTCCTTCCAAGTGGTCGATCAGTGCGCGAAGCTCAGGATCGCCGGGCTGCAGCGCTGCCATACCCTAACGTTTAGTGCGCCAAGAAAGTAATCGTTGTCGTCGTCGTCTGTGGCACATCCGGTATCTGACTCGACGGGGGCTCTGGACAGGCAATCGGCGTTGCTGTGTTTTCGGCCTGACATGTAGACCACGGCCACGTCTTAAAGGGCAGCTCCGCCGTCAATTTGAGCGTTTTTATCAAAACATATTTTCGGAAAGGTCACTAAAAATTTAGCCTATAGCAGCAGTTAAATCATTAAAAAACTGTTTACATAATTTATAATCGTTAAAATACGCTGAGACCGTTACCGAAACTAACTTGCCACTCGACTGGTCCGCCATTTTGACGTGACGTCACATAAAGTATAAACACTCGCACGTGTGCAGTTTGAGACTGGCCAGCCTGGCAGCAGTTCACTGTTTTGTGTTTGTGCCACGGATAAAAATGGACTCATCAGGCTCGTCTGAATCGAGCAACGATGAGGGTATGCTGCTAGATTTTTAGAACGATCCGCCGCATCGCATCAAACGATCCGCCGGCATCGCCTCCGAGGGAACCGCCAGCGGCGGCTGCATTCGCGATCCGCCGCCATGTGGACCCAGTTGCCGCTTCCGAAGCGGAATGGTAAGGCAGCTTTTGTTGCTAGCACGCCAAGAAAAACTGATCGACGTTATGCCTTTTAATTGGAGGGACTTTTTGTTATATCTTGGGGTCTCACAATAGACGGTTTTACTAGACCGTGTTTTCAAGCGACGCTTCCGTAGCGCAAAACCCTAGGCACAACACCAATTTCCTCCAGTCGCCATTACGCGCTCTTACATAACTGTATAAACCGATAACATAAGCAGAAAGCAGACAGTCGCTAGCACCAACAAGCTACAAAGCAAGCACCTTGACCAACATGTGACGTCACAGCAACGTCAGTGCCATCATGGCAGCCTCCGTGTGCCGTTCTTGCTCAGTGTTGCCAGTAGGGCGGCAGCAAGTGATTTGGGTGTGTACATGTAAATTTCAAAATTCATTTTCTTCTATGAAAATTGATATTTTTCCGAGATATTTGTACACATGCTCAGGAAGGGCATCCAAATACATGGTGAAAATTTTATAGAAATCGGTGATCATCAAAATCACGGCGGAGATGCCCTTTAATATTACAATAGTAGGATCCATACAGCGAGGCGTTCCGATGGGTGCTTCAGGGTCGCTAACCAGCATAGTGAGTGGTAGTTGGTGACCACTCACAAAAGGCTTCCGTATAATTTCGGACAGAACTTCGCGATTGCCAAGTCAAGGGCAAGGCATTGATTCTCGGTCGTCGAATAATTTTGTTCTGCTAAAGACAACGTCCGAGTAGAGTAAGCGATTACGTGCTCTGTACCCTCTTGTCGTTACACTACTGGGTGATTCAAGGAGAGGCCAGGCTCTTTAAATCGACCGCAAAATTCGGTTTCTTAACCTATCACGCTACGACTTTGTGCAGCGTTACCCACAGATGGTGCTTTTTTTTGTAAAATTTGCAAAGAGCGAATTTACCTGAGGAAAAAGTAAAGAAAGAAAAAGGCTTAGCTCCTATGGAAACGCAACGACACCACCGGTCTTCAAACGACACGGCGCCGTTTCGCACGGGAGAGAAGAGATGGCGCAAGCGGTCGCGATGCCAACTTCGCCAACGAACGAGCATACGGCGCCGACAGCTGACTTGTTTAGCAGACGATCTTTCGACTCAAATGCGCCGTGCGTTCCGCAGGCGGTGACAGTCGCAGAAACAAAAACAGGCGCGGTAACAACAAGGAAGCTCAAAGACGCCGGCTCTCGGCGTCGTATGTTCGTTCGTTGGCGGCAGTTGGCGTCGCGACCACTTGCGCCATCTCTTGTCTTCCGTGCGAAACGGCGCCCTGTTGTTTGAGGACCAGTGGCGTCGCTGCGTTTCCGTAGGAGCTAAGCTTTTTCTTTCTTTACTTTTTCCTCAAGTAAGCTCGCTCTTTTGCAAATTTTACAAAAAAATGCACCATCTGTGGGCAACGCTGCACAAAATCGTAGCGCGATAGCTTAAGAAACCGAATATTGCGGTCGATTTAAAGAGCCTGGCGTCTCCTTGAATCACTCTGTAGTACCGCGCCGAGTCCTGTATTGCTGGCACCCGGGAAACTAAAGTTTGGGCTGACTGGTTGATGTGGCCAAATATGGGTTGCGACTGGAGTCGTCGCTTCAGCTCATCAAATGACTGTTGTTGACCTTCTCCGCATTCGAAGTTCACAATGTCTTTTGCGGGGTGCTTGAGCGACGCGGAAAGCTTGACGAAATTTTAAAAGTTATGCCCCGAGTCAGAATAAACACGAATCGTTTAGGGATCCTGCTTGCTCGGTCCTGCGCACCGCAATATTCCCTAGAGGCAACGGTGGGCTATCATAAGCTCTCACATAAGACAGCCTTATGATGCAACGAAAGCTTTGCTGTCTTTGGACAAGCATCTTACATGACTGCGGTTTTGAAGTTTGGAACCAAAGATGATCTATTATTGAAAGAATGAAATATGTCCCCTCAAAACTTCAGCTGTATAGAAAAAGATTGCAGAAAATCTTTGACAAGAGATTTGATTAAGCCACAGACAGCAAAGTGGAAGTCTTTCTCCTCGTTGGAAAAGGCACACGGTATGGCGAAAACCGATATCACGCAAGATATCCTGAAACACCTTTAGTATGCAACCGAAAACCACATCACACAATGGGTCTCGATATGAAATCTGTTCACCACTCTTTCACAGGCGGGAGAAAAAAAATAAAATGCTGGGATAGTGCGATAGCGGACCAGAATATAAGAGGTGAAGAGCGATAGAAGGAAAAAAAGAAAATGAAGGGGATGCAAATAAAAGGAACTAGGCAGTAAGTGTCTATACTCTATGTCGTAGGTGATTTCAATTATCTTTAAAGAAAACGGCAACCTATGAAAAATGCGGGAAACCTAGGTAGGCCGCACTTTAATCATTACGCGCGTGATTATATTTTGTTCCTAGCAAAAGAAAATAAAATAACCCTAAGACTTATAGAGAGAGTGCGCACAAGATGGGGAGTGAGTTCAACGAATTCCTAAACTATGCTCACGTGACCACACGCGTGGTTTCGGCTTCCTCGACGATCCTTGATGGAGCCGGAGCTTTTACGCATCTACCGTTTGGACCCGTGGCTTCGCGCATGCTCGTGCGGGGGATGGTGACAACGCGTTAGGTACTCCGTTCTTTTCTGTGATCCTCCTTCATACTTGAACTCCTGTGTTTCGCCAGGGCGGCTTTAACAAATAAGGACGTCTGGAGTATTTTAATGCGAGGGCTGCCTCAGGGAAGCTGCTTCGCTGGCAATTTGTTGCACGTTTTTGAAATACGGTCGTTATCGACATGAAGTATCGGCCCACGCAAATTAGGCCACTTCTAGTGAAGGATTTTAATTTTTTTTCTCTAAGATTCGATTGTCGAAATTTATCTTTTAAGCTTCTGGTGTGCAAATTTTCATCTCCGGAAAAATAATAATATATGTCATGGCTTCAGCTTGATGTCTATGTCTGGGGCAAGGACCAATTTACGATTATTAGATTGCTTGCGTTTGGTTCTCTACAGCGTTCTCATTTCCTAAGTGTTCACGTACATTTAGCGTCTATACTCCAGTCTTGGCCGCCATCGAGTGTTGCGTATGCTTTATAAAAAAATATTTTCAGAAGCTGGAAGGAAATTTTAGAGATATGTTCAAAATGAGCGAAGACTTGTATTTTTTTTTCCTTTTCTCGTGTGATTTGCTACGGCGCAGTGGCAGGTCTTTCTCTCGGATGTGGACGTTGGTGCCTTTTCGCATGCTTTGGCGGGAATTAGTAGCACACTGACGTTACAATATCTAATGCCCCAGTAAATTTCACTAGCATATTTATTTTATTCCTTCTACAGTTCGCAACTATTAGAAAAAAAAGTTTATTAGAAAGCTAATTATTTCAAAAAGCGTGTCTGAGAGTAAAATAAAACATACGAGGAAACGGAAGTTAAATAAAAAGTCCACAAGGAATCGAGATTCAGCCAAAATAGACAGCTAACCTTGTTGCGAAACAAACACCTGTGAATTGATGCCGATGCCGCGATATGTGTGGGAAATTACGCGGCATATTGTCTTCGCGCCTTGTGCTCTTAAAATTGTGACGTTCAATATAGGTGTTTGTGTAGGTTGGATTGATTCATTTGTTTTGACGTAAATGGCCTTTTTTGCACGCTTTTAGGCCACTCCTTAATCACTACAGATCAAGATGTCTACGGGAGCTGGCGAGAGACTGTGGTCAATAACACTTTATTTACAGTTGCGTTTGTAAAATATGCGCTCGTTTAAATTTAAGGAATTGCTTTGTTTAGTAGTTTACTAAAAATATATTTATGAATTTAGGCAGCAAGCCTTCCGCCCCATCTCAACTCAGATATAATTTTAGTTTAAACCGAGACACGGGCGGCAGTATTCCAAACTTATCAACTTGGAATAAGTCTGCCTAGTTATAAATGGTCGACATATCATCAATATTTTGAGACCCCATACTAGTACGAAATACTTTTCTTTGTGTTCATATTTCAGGAAGTACCACAACGCGGTCCTATTTATGTACTGTGATAAAGACATCGTGATGTGTGACGCAGTCCATTATATCACGATATTCAACAGCCTACTCGATTCTCAGCTGTTGATTCTACATGAAGAGCTGATTAACTCTAAGTGCATTCTCCCTGGATATTGATGCAAGATCTGAAGATCTTCTATGTGGTGTCTTATAAGCAATATTACTTTCAACGGACCAGTTATTTTATATACTTCGGTAATGTATTGTAGAATTGTGTTTTACGCCGCTGTGGGATTTTTCTTTGTATTTGGGACATCCGGCGTCATGGCTGCCCCGTGTCTTGTCCTCATTTTTTATTTAATTAATAAGCTATCATTGTTCTAATCCGTTGAGTTGTAATTTTTTGGCAGTACTGTATACCATCTTGAAGTTTTGTATTGTGTTCCACGTACACCGCAAACATTTGTCATTTTATAGAATAATAAAGCAGCTGAGACGCAGGACGCTAAACGTAAAGAGCGCGTCTCTGGAACGCTCACGCCGAGGAGCGTAGGGCGCCGCGGACACTTTACTTTTGAGTAAAACAGATTTGATGCGCCGGTTGAACGCCTCGTTTAAAGGTTAAAACCAATGGCGAAGACGTAGCCTCTAAAAGTTCTGAATCATGTGTACATAAACTAATTGTTACAAATGTATCCGGAGAGAAAGTCGTCTGCTCCTAGTGCAGAAGTTGCGGTGACGCCTGAACGACGCCGAACTCTGGTTGAAAGAATAGGGTGTAGACCCCAAAGCAAGATGCTTTAAGGTCTATCCCCTCTTTTTTAATCAGTCAAAAAGAGCTCGGAGCGCCCACATCATAGCAACACTTGTGCAAGAGGGAGAAGAACTTGCTTTCAGCATCGGTTACAATGATCCTTATAAAATAGAAGCAAACTAGGATTTGAAAATGTTCACGTATACTATAGGGGGTATTCACGGGACACCATTTCGTTGGACGGTGCTCGAAGTGCATTCTTTTGACAATGGTTGAGGACAACGTGTTCGGGTATTTCAGAAAAAAAAAGGAACGCCGTGCGTGCAGAGCTTTGAATGGTGCTCAAGGTCCTCGAGTGCACGGGTTCCCGTACCTTTGGCTTCGGTGCCTGCGAGAAATGCAGGAAGACACGCGTTCACCACCCATTACACACAATTAGAATCGTTGTTCTTAAAATACAATAAACGAGAGCTAGTTCTGAACAAGCTCTGTGAACAACATCCAACAATATGGCGTCCCGTGAGTACCCCCATAGGTTAACGAAGTTGCTGTGAACTACCGGGTAAAGGGCCGCCCACACTAGCGAGAAAACGCGCGTGGCGCGCCGATCGCGGCGAATGTCACGTGACAGCACAGGAGGCCTCGCGCACTCTTGAAGCATTCGAGCGAACGCATGATTTCACGCGCTCAACCAATTTTGCGAAACGCGTTTTCAACGCGATCGGCGCGCCGCGCGCGTTTCCTCGCAAGTGCGGGCGGCCCTTTACTTCGCGAGGCAGCACGATAAATTCGCGGTCGGCGTCAAGAGCCTTTTCTAACGTTGCACTATCTAGAGCGGAAGCCTTAGCGTGAAATTAAGCGCTTGTTTACGACTTGTTTTATCTACTGTTTCTAATCTTAACGGGCCATGCGAATTAGCTGCGTTTGAATATACGAACATCAACATTTTGCTAAATAAATGACATATACCGTAGTATATATTATAATAGAAGTTGTTCAACAAATCACATCATCGAAACGCAGACATATTTAATCGGGTGCAAGCAGTCGATGTTATTTTGCTTCCATTAAAAAACGGTCACAATTGTAACAGAATAAAATATATAAATCGGAGAGAAAGTGGGAGCTTTGAATTGGTTGTAATATTATAATAATTTACGCAGGATGTTTGGATTTCATTCAAACTGAGGAACTTAAAAAAAATTGCTTAGCTTAGGTTAGTACCCTCTTCACTTTGAGTTTATCAGACTCGGGGAATATTAGATAGTGGTATAATCGTAATGGTAATCTGACAATTTATGTAAATTATGTTAAACATTTTCCTAATAATTGCTTTTAGTAATTGTGTTGAAATTGCAACAGTGACGACAATTACATTTAGAACACAGAAAAATTAAAAGAAGTAGAGAACATAAAAAAAAGATATTGATTTCTAAGTTCGCAAGTTTTTAACACGGTTTTAAAAGTGCGCGTAAAAAGCGAGCGCAAAGCGCTTTCCACAATGATATTTATTGTCCGTACCCTCAACCGCGTTTCGACGAATTTTAACGCCTTTGAGTGCGTAGCGGCATCCTTGAGGCAGGAGAGGTCGCTTCTTGTACGACGCGCAACCTTGCGACGCGCGCAGAGCCGTATATTGGGAGAGTTTGGCCAATAATCGGAGAGAAGGCCGCCGCCAGCGCCGAATATTCCCCCCGCAGCTAGAGCGTAATCTAAATATTTGACAACGCGTCGAATAACCAGCAATCCGCGACGTCACAATATCGAAAACGACATTTAAAGGGTGAAATAGGAGCGTTCGATCTCCCAGCAGCACGACGACGACGTTTAGAGGATGCCACACCGGACGTCGGCGGTACCTCAACCTAATACCCCATTCACACGATCATAAACGTATCTTTAGCTAAGGGATCTTTATTCTCCGCTGCGAATCAATTCACGATCCTCCGCGCCTGACGTTTCCTCGCGACTGAAGAGCGCGGGCTGATTTGCCGATTGCAAAGTGACCTATGTTAAAGGTATTTTAATTCTGGCCATATGAATGGGGTATAGGCCCTGGGTTTCGGTACCTCGAGGCGGCAGCTTTCTGCATTGACTGGACTACCCCTTAGAGCCTGACGCTTCGACCCCAGTGAGCGACAGCACCATCATGCTCTTGGGGCTCCTTTGTGCAACCGTGCACCGATCTAGCGGCAGGCTGCAGATCCCCTTGGCCAGCTGCTGACCAGCCTCAACGAAATGTGGACATCTTCAAATTGAACTGACATCCTCCGCAATAGCAACAATACATCTCGTCGTCATCTTGCATGTATATACTCATCGTATTATCATGTTCCTTTGACGCGGCGCCGCGGGCCTCCATGGTATGGACTGTTGCCTTTCCGCGATGCCGCCGCTCTCTAGAGCCAAATAAAGATATTACTATTATTATTAAAACAGTGCAAAGGGTGGGGCGCGCGAGCGTCTTGAGACGCGGTTTGCTCGGCTCGGGTAGAGACGGTCCCGCAAGGCTTGTGCTTCGGCTTTGTCAGTGCTGTCATTCACCCCGTCTCAGCTGAGACGCTGCTTATAGCAAGTCGGCCCTGGTTTGAACCGCACCTTCCTTTATTTTACCGTTGAATATGAACGTGACGAAACCCTAACATGCGCCAAGTTTTCAGTCATTAATAGTTATGCCTTCTACTCGAGTGACGCTAAAACGAATTAAATGAGTCGTGTCACATGGCCCGACTCACGACTACGCTCATCGGCCACGAAACGATGAGAATGACACGCCTTGCGTTCCTTAATGATTATAGCACGGAGAAGACAATCTCCTTCAATCCTGCCACCCCAAGTTTCCGGTGACCCAATAACTTGTGGGTATTCGTTTCCCGATGCGCTTGTTTATTTTTGATTTTTTTTTTTTAGACAGCGTAGTTTTAGCATATTACATGGACCGTGTGACCCATCAGGGTTAACGCCTCCACGACGGAGTCTATAAGCTAAGATTATGAGGAATTTTTAGGCCCCATAAAAGCGGGAGCATATAGTAGAAGCTGGGGAGCCCCCAGAGTTTCGGACCAGCGTTTCGGAACAAGAAAGAGAAGTCAAGGCACGCGCTTTAACGAAATGTCATCCTTCATTCTGTAGCTCCCCGGGTGTCTCGGTCCAAGTGTCCACGACCTGACGGAGGCTTATTACGGAGCTCCACGTGAAGAACGTCCTCGATTGCACGTCGGAAAGTCCCCAGGTGGTCCCAGGAAGCCCCGGTCCTCCGCTGAGACGGGCCGGGTATCGTTCATATGGTGCGAGACAGTAGAAACCCCTGAATCTACCTTACCTCGCCAGCTCCCCAGGGATTTACGTTTCGAGAGACGACTCGGAATAGAGTACGTGCCGCAGCAGAGGGCTCACTGTCGTGAAACAATGTCTCCGTCTAGAAATATATTCTCTTATATGGTACTCGAACGCACCTACCTGTGGGCAGACAGACGTAAAAAGAGGCGCACTGGACACCCATAAACAGCAAGAAATATCGGGCATATGTACTATCATGGTCATGATTTTTGCTCATGATGCATTCTTCGGCGTTCACGTCAACAAAATGTATTGGTTGAGAGCGTTAATGCGCGGGACTCGCCTCGTATTTTCTTTTTGAAGCTGTCATTAATGAACTTGTGCGTTCTGAGGCACTATCTAATTCACCAGGGGGCAGTAACTAACGCCCAACGATAAACGCCGCGTATAGCGGCGCACGAGATAGGACAAGTGCGCCAAAGTGCCCTATTAAACGCGTAGATTGGGAGCGTTATTGTTGAATAGGCGTTCAGTTTACGCCTGCAACTGGTTCGCTTCGCTCTCCCTCACTGGCTGCCGCGATGAATGCGCCCAGATAGGAGGAATGGCGGCAGGTGCCCCACATCCGGGCGCTTGTGCCCTGATCCCTCCGCCCGCACTGCGAGGGCCCAGAAACACTTTCGCGGCTTCTTCTCGGACAGCTTCGATGTGGAGCGTGGCTCTTTCGCTGGTTATCTCGATGCGGCGCTTCGGCGCAGCTTTGCGGAAGAAACCGAGTCAGGCCTCGGCAAGATGGTAATCGAAGAGAAGTCGCCCTCGGGAAAAACCACCAACTCCGCAGCTTGCCTGCCGCACGTGTTGCTGGGGTCAATTGGAGCAGGGGGCGGGAGGGCAGAGTCGACGAAAAGACGCAGCAGCGAATGACTCAGCGGAGCCACTGTGTTTATCGGGCACGGCGGCAGGCGCGGCTTAACGGCTGTCTTATTCTATCAGGAGTCTAGGTTGAAAGTCGTACTCTATTGTCCAAATTGCTCACTAGATTGGAACTCGACTGCGGCATAACGACCGTCTTATAATCTCACAGGACTCGAGGTTGAAAATCTGTATTCAGTTTCCAAAGTGCTCTTAAAGCGAAGCTTGACTATGATATAACGACTGACTCATGCACTCTCAAGACTCGAGGTTGAAAGTCATTATCGACGGTCTAAATTACCGCCTAAACACAGCTTGACTCTGGTATAACGACTGTCTGTTTTACCCTCGATACTCTATAGGTCAAAGGTCGTACCGCGCTCGGCACGTTTCTCCAATAGGCTGTAATACTTTATGGCAGCTCTCGTTCAACAATTTTGGTGTGAAGTCATAAGTTTTAACTGTTTCTAAAAGTTGGAGCAAAATTAGCGATTTACTTTTCTTCGTGCACATAACAGGGGAATTTGGTAATATTTCCTCGTCTGTATCGCAAAATTAGTGGTTGTAAAAAAGTGGAGAGAGGCAGAATTTGAGCCTTCAGCCCTCTGCCTATATCCGTGGTGTAACATCTTTCGCTGTGAGGTTCCAAAAACAGCAGGACATTTCTTTTAGCAATTTAGCACTCTAACACTTGAAAGTTAGTTTTAGAAAGAATAGTGCATTCACACGGCCTGAAATAAACTAAACCAGAATGCGAGCAGCTTTGAAGTTGCTGCACTTTATAATGTTAGTGACAGGCTCGATCAGTTCTTGTAGAGCTATGAACGAATCTGCCTGTGCGTGTATGATTGTAGCAATTACGAGCTAAAAATAAAAAACCTGCTACAAAGAAAGTTATTTTAAGGTAAGGTGTTAATATGACAGCTCATGTGTCGCTCTCGGCATTTGATTCCAAGGTCAGTGCGCGTCAAAAGAATGGCAAGGAAAACGTCAACGCTACACGACAGGCGAGCCAGAACAGTCAGGTCAGAAAACAGCACAGTCAGGTGTGTATATCATGACGACCTCTACGATGGCAGCGCGCCACCAAAACCCTCGTTTCACGACAAGCTTATCACCATCTTGGAGAAAAGTGAAAACAAAAAAACAAAAACAAAAAACGAAATAGGCTACTTCAAAGTAGAGAAAGAAACGTTGTCCTCCGTTACCGCTCTTGGGGCTCTGAGGCACTTCGAGGCACCTTTCTAAGAAACCTGCTTGTCGTTGACTTCTGATTTCAGGAAGTGACCCGGTCCTACCCAGAACTCGCGACTCCAGACATCTCTTTTTTGTTGTTGTTGTTGCTTAGTATTGCTTCTGTTCTCCTCTCACTCGTGCGGTTTTCCGGTTCGCGCGTGTTCATTTGTGCCGTGTCTTCTTTCACTCGTCTTCTGCCAGAGTTTTACTCTTTAACTTTGTTGCTTCCGGTGGTCACAGTTATGCGGGCGGGACATCGCGAACCTGCCGACGCTCGAGCTCGACCAGGTTCGATTTTTTCCAACTTTTTTAACAGCGAGCTCGACAAAAGTTTGATGACGAATGGCGACTATCATGCGTATGCGCGGAACTTTAGAACGAGCTGGCACCACCTGGCGGTGGAGCGGATCAACATTCGGCGAGTGTAGTAAGTGTTTTATGGTTCCTCGTTAATGAAGCGAACTCAAACATGAAAAGGGCGTACGTTTGCCTACGAATGGTCTGAACATGGGTAGTCATTACATAAAATAAACCTCTTTCTCCAACAATGCGTGGCTATGATGTCACGCCACTGAGGCTTGGCGCTGCTGTCAGCGTGACACATGCGCAGACACGTCACTTCACAGAGTCTGGTTTCTGTGCACGCGCGTTGCCCACTTCTAGTATAAACAGACGCAGCCGTCTTTGTAGACAGCGTCAATTGGTCTATAAATGTTTATTTGTTACCGGGAAATTCGAAACTTTTGTGAGCAGGGCAACGCACTGTTCACGAGTCGAACTTCGCCCAATTCGGCTGAAGGTTCTGAAGGTTTTCCAGACCAGCCAGAAACTGAGGTTCGTCGCAAGTTCGCGACATCCCGCAGCCAGGGCTGCAGCCAACGAGCGCGGGAATCTTCCAAGCGCGTCCAAGGAGGAGATATCCAGCGGGGGTCACCGTGTCTAGCAAGGAGAAGCGATCGTGGACAGGGTCAGGAAGGCGAAACCCGATGACCTCTCGGGACTGCGCTCGTTTTGTTAAGCCGTGTCGAACGAGGCCCGCTGATCATCGGAGCCGCGTTGTGAAGATTGCCGCTGCGTAACCCAAACCTGAAATTTGACTTCCTCTTCGACAAGAGGCGCCGAGACGGAGTGGTGTGATATTGCCTCCAAACGCGCACGTGTATACACTGTAAAGAAAAAAAAAAAAAGTTTGTGGTTTTATTTTTTTGCAGAACACGAGACGACGAATCATGAAGGACGAAGCTTGGAATACGATTCGTCCAAATCATGCGGTATGCGCAAGTAGCCTCAAGCCGCAGGCACGATGCAACAGACACACTTCGAGCATGTTGGTATCATGTTTGCTTCGTACATGTCTGCAGGTAGTTTTTGTGCGACCAATGTGATGGGATCAACGCGTAAGCGAGTGTGACCTCAACTCAACGATCTAGTTCTGTTTTGAGTTTCGTCGTTACCTGGGATATTTCAATTGCTCGCCGTGGTTCGTTGTCTCAAGTTCCTCCAGAAAAACGAACTCAAAGACCCGCCTTTTTATTAGAGGTGCATTGCTCACACGAGCATCGGTTTGCGTCCATATATTCACTGGTAGGCCTAAGAAACGCCGGGAGGGGCTCATTATGTTCCCGCTTCTAGCTTCGTGATTGGTTCTTTGGCTTTCTCGTTGGCTAACGCCGCAATGTGATTGGCTGCAGAGGGATCATAAGATGGCCGGGACTTGGCACGCTTCGCGTCTGTTAAGCTGTCAGAAGCAGACGGACTTGCGCTGCGCATAGTCAGGTGGAGCGCAAGTTCGTCTGCTTCATGCGCAGGGGTTGCAGTGACGTCAGAACGCCGAGCTCTGATTGGCTCCGATTGTAGGATAGTGGGTATAGACCTCATTGCAAGATGCGGCTAAGCCTACCCCTATCCTTTAATCAGAACCGATCGGAGCTCGGTGTTCCGACTTACCGAAACCCTCGCGCAAGAAGCAGACAAACTTGCTGTCCGCACAGTATAGGTGTAGGGGACGTCTTCTTACGCGGGACTGTAACTTCGTGCTTCTGAATGTCGAAAAGCGGAGGCCTAAAAATACCTGCCGAAAAAGGACCCCATGATGTGACGCTGTCTGCCACTCGAAGTGGCGGAAAAAAGCTTATAGTTGACGACTTCTTGTTGAAGATGGGTGTTCTTCAGTGGGGCTAGTTGGACTCGGGTGTTGTCGAGTTGAAAACAAGTTACCTTTTTTTCTAAGTTGTCATGCGCGTTCGTGTACTTTTTTTTTCTCGCATCAATTATTCTTGGAAGCTCAACACTAGGAAAATATTTTTTAAGTAAATAACATATTTAACTTTTTAAATAAATATGTCGCACATTAATATGAACAATACAAAAATAGCGCGAACTATTTTTCAACGCCTCTTTTCAACGTTCTTCACATCCGTCCCGCAATTATTAAAACCAAGTCAAATTCGTTTCGATTTAATAATTGTGGCAAACTTATTTAAGATACATGTTTTAACCCGTGCAAAATAGAGCCGCTCGTTTTAATTTAAGATATCCTTTTGCTTCTGCACCGAAAGATTGTTTATGCAACAACTCGTTCAATTGGGGTTTTTCTGCGACATTTATTGCGTAAGGCGAAAATGTAGCCGCACGTCTAAAAAATGTGGACGCCAAGGATTACGTTTAAACAGTATTCGGGGCAAACAATAAAACCGCTTTGCGCTGTCTTTAACCCTTTCTGTCACATGTTTATCTCCACGTATTATACGTTTATTTCTCCGCCTCGGTAATCGGTTGATGTCTTGGGACAGTTTGAGAAAATGAAATAAGATAAACTTAGTTATTGCTGCGCCCGTGCTTAAATATTAATTAAGACAGTTCTCAAGCTGCCACACGTTCGCCCATGCCACACATCTCTTTGTTCCTTTTACCGCGTTCCATTGTTGTCTTCAGGATACGTCAAGAACAATGACGTGCTGTCAACAGTCTGGCCACTTGTGGCACAATGCAAAAGTGGGAATGTGGTCTGCGCGCGGCTAAGTGCTCAAAATTAGCCCAGAACTCATTCGAGTCAACACCGCGAGCATCGCTTCGAGAGGAATGCTTATAATTGCGATCTCCACTTGCCCCAGATAGCCGTTGTGACATCTCGAAACGAGAATTGCGCGGTCTTGAGTCAAAATCCCTTTTCGTTTTTAACGGCGACGACGCGCTCCACTTTCCTTGCGTTTCGAGAGCACACAGAAACAAAGAAGGACACGAATTGAGTGAGTTAACTGCCACGCTGCGTCTGCATGCCAGCGACGTGACATGATCTTGATCGTCGAGGTTTTCTTTGCCAATGATGCTTACTCAATGTCTTGCGCAGACGTTACGCAGTTTGGGGCGTTGGGAAAGAAATACATATAATCGCGATAGATAGATGTAAACACCTATTAGCGGCGAGATGTTTCGGTGGCGCCCTCGTTCGGTTACCCTTCGTGACGTCATTACCTTCTGAGCAACAAGTTCGATGGTGTTTGTAATGGGCATGGTGGAAGCCTGAAATCATAGCTCTCTCAAAGCAACACTGTCAACACCGTCAAAATTGAAGTTCTTGCATTCCTCTTATTTCCGTCGATAAGAAATCCTTGGCTGTCGTCATAGTCAGCCTTCGGCCAATTGGGGTGGGCCGACCACAGCGACGCTTTCGATCGCTCACGTCGCCAATAGGAGATGAGTTTCCGAGTCGAAGATCCATAAAGTTACCGCATGTACGAAATATAGCATTGCTGAGAACGCCTGGTGACGTTAGCTGGTTGTCTGGCTTATTAAGGCGAAAGCCTTATGTGTCTCATCCTTCAATCGACCTTCAAAGTCCTTGAGCGAAATCACGTCGGCGACACGGAAGGTACCAAAACAAAAGGTACCAATGGAACGGCGCCGAAAGTGCGTCGTCGGAGGGAGCGCGCTGTCTTCGGAGGTTCGCTAGCAATCACGTTTACATCGGCGCTTGGACTATCGCCTTCAAGTCGTCTTAGGGATAACATAAAGACCCTCTGAATTTTCAACTGCTCAAACTGAACGGGAAGCGATAAAACCAAAAACGCCCTATTTCATAATTAAAGCTTTGAGCAAAAAAATTAAAAAATAGGTTATCGGGGTATGGAGGTTGGTCGTCTCAATACCTGCTCTCTATGACATCTCTAGTGAAAGCACTGACGTATTGTTCGTGTATGTTGCAAGTGCAGCCTGCCCTACATATATTCATACATTGTCAAATAATTTTTTTTTTGGTGGGGGGTGGGGGGAAAATGACGATTTCTGGTTTAATTGACATCAATTGCGTAGTCGCGTGTGTGAGTGTATTCAAGGTGCTAAGGAGTTTCCCGTACAAAGCTCTGAAAACAAACACTTGGCGACTCTCTGTTTTAAGTATAATTAAAGCCAAAATTATACGAACCGTAGTTCGTTTTATTTCTTAAAGCCGGCTTTAAAAATAAGTTGCACATTATTTTCTTGGAAATGATCCACGGCCGGGTTTGTATTGAACAGCAATCGCAAAAATGGTTTTAGCAAAACAACATCTACAAGCAAATACGTACGCGCAGGCAACACCATGTTTTGTTTGTTTGTTTTAGCACAGAGTGGAACGATATATCCGTTTTTCGATTTTCGATCGATTTTCGGCTGATTCATCTCACATGCATTTCAGCCTATACCGAAAATAAGAAAAAACGAAAGAGAAAAAGCGATTTTTGGTTTCGTCTCGATGTTTTTTCATGGCACGGTAGATAATAATTCAAGGGTCGTGGAAACAAGACAAATATGTGTTGGGGTAGGCGCCGTATCCAGCGGCAGAATGGGTTGGAGCGAAACCCACGGAGGGCGCTGTTTCGAGGTGCTGACGTCTGCCTTCAATCAAACAGGCCTCGGTGACAGCCCTCACATCCCACGTGCCCGAGCAGCACCTCCGCACCTCGCTACACGATGTTGATGGAGGGGACGGCGTGTTTTTGCCAAGGATCGTTACGACAAGACTTCGTTGGAACTACAAGGATTATTCCGAAACCAAAAGCTAGCCGAAAGTAAAAAAAGAAAAGAAATGACGTCGGTTATTTGAACAAACTATAATTCAATGCAGCTGGTAATTGTGCGTCGGCTGTGCAGTCCGTTCACTCATAGTTCTTTTGCTGTTGTTTTCCAGTTGGCCTTGATATGATTCCGGGCCGAGCACGCTCCCACTTCCAAGCGTCGTGGACTCCGAAGATACTGAGGGGCGTTCACCGAGAGGAGAAGAGGTTTATACACAGGAATATTTACATCGTCATCTTTCAGTTTTGATGTCTGAGAGAGAAGACTCTCTACGAGTCCGAGCACCAGCTAATGTAGCCTCCTTGAAGTGGCGAGGGGGTCCCTGTCCAAGGTCCCGCGAGGGGAAAGGGCACTCTCGCCACCACCGGACGTCTCTGCAGTCTCCCCGGACGCGGACCTCCCACGTTGTCACACCACGGTCCAAGCATCCCTCTCGTCCCGTTTCCCCGAAGAACGCGGGAACAGAGCAGCTCTCCCGATCACACGCCAAGACCCGAACGTCTCCACTTGTCTCCATCGTTCGTTAGCACCCGGTCCGAAGGCCGAGGAAGCGGGCCCCCATTTCTCAGCGGGGTGTCAGGGGGTCAGCTCCCGCTGTGCCGGGTGGCCCGCTCGGCGTCGCCCGGAAGCCGCACCCCACCCACGCCGCGTCGGTCGGCATGTTCGGAGGCGCCAGAATGCCGAGCCCGAGACTCTGGTCAGTCGATGGGTGGTCGATGGCGCTGCCTGGAAGCCGACCCCGCTCTCTGGGTGGCCGATCATAACAGCCTGTTTCTAGAGAGATCGTGGCACCAATTGGAACTAAAACTCGAGCACTAGTCTTAGACGTAATTTCATTTCTGGTATTTTATGTACAGACATGCCACTAGCGTGTATTGATGGGATCCCTACTGCGTGGTTACATAAACCGTTCTTTCTTAGAACCACAAAAACGAAAAGAAGCCAGCAAAAAAATTCCGAATACTCTACTAAAGAATACGTTTTACTCCGAGAAAATCCAATGGCCTTGGCGCCGACAGCTTTTGTGTAGTTCGAACGGCTGGATGCACGCAACTTCGGATGTTCCCCTTTGAATTGGGGTGGGTGGCTGGCACCATCTGTTGTCGTGGAAACCCCTCGAGACAGTGAATACAGCCGTCTTTGCTGCCTTGGTGATTCCGGTGTCTCAGTGCGTCCGTGGCACTAGGCGTAGCTCAAGAGGAGACAACATGGACGGAGTGACGCGAGTGCGTTTCTCTCGGACGCGGGGTTTTCCCGTCGCTCGGGGAGGATTTGGTGCTGTATGCGCTGTCTAATGCAATTGAGTGGAGTACAGAGTGCATCCTCGTAGTATAGTAATTAAGAATTAAAGAATAAATAAAGACGTGAACCTTATTGCGCCCTGAAGAAACTTGATGACACGGAATAGTTTGTTCGATAAACTTTATTGGAGAGGGTAACGTGCGTCACCTCAGTGCGTCACAGAGAAACGTGCGTTGCCTTGGCCTCTGACCACTTTTCAGTTTGTTGTCTATAGTCCGTTGCAACTCAAGAATGTAGGGCGAGGGAAAGGAAGGCCGGGAGGAGGAAGCAGGCGGAACGCTGGAAAGAGGAGGGAGGTTCCCCTCTTCTTTTCAGCGTTCCATCTGCTTCCTTTTCCCCGGCCTTCCTTTCCTCGGTTTACCTTCTTGAGCTGTAACTAACTATAGATTGTCGTCGGAGTCTGCAGTCGTGTTTCCTACGCAGGATAATTATGCTTACCGTAATTCTTAGAGGCACTTTCATTTGGTAACTTTTTCAACTCTGATACTGCACTGGCCAAGTTCTCTATCATGGAGGACCTACAAGAGTGTCAAGGCAGTCTTTCATCCATTCAAATCGTAGATAGGCAGTTTCGCCAGTGCACGGTGTGACCGGTAACCTGAGCAGTCTCTTACCCTTGAAATGCAGTGGTGACATCCCATACCTGTTTATATCAAAACATAATATAGGATATTTTGTTTATATTCAAACCTTCGCTCCACATGCTCAACCAGTTGCGGTGCGCTCGACCTCCAACATTATTGTAAATATAGTACGTGCATGTGCATGCCTATACGCTCCATTGTCTGCCTTCTGCCCAGTTGTTTCTCTCCAATTTGTGTGGATCGCGACCATTAAGACTTTAGCGGCCACGAGGGGGCTGGACATGGGCCCGCGGGAGCCAAAAGGAGGAAGACGAGTATGGCACGGGGCAAAGCTCGGGCAGCGAGCTAGAAAATGGTCGGCTACGTAACGGTGAAAGGAAAAGGCGTGACTTCCAGATCGTCCAACCGTGAGACAATAGATCCTTCTTGCCTTGCGTTCTACAGTCTCGGTTGAGGCAGGGCCTGATCGGGCGTTGGCTATAGGAGACACTCGCGTTATCTGACGCTCGAACGTGGGGCCCGAGCAGCTGGCCTTCGCTTTCCGTCGTCCCTTGGAGATCACACTCGACGCGTTCTTTGACCATTTTCAGATAATCTGGGTGCCTACCATAGACAACGCTCAATCGGGCCCCGCCTCGACCGCCCCGAAGGAGACCGCACAACGCAAGGTACGAAGGAACTACAACTGTTTCACAGCTGGGCGTTCTGGAGGCGGCGTCTTGTCCTTTCGCCGTTCCGCAGCAGACCATTTTCGAGCTCGCTGCCCGAGCTCCGCCCCGTGCCATCCTCGTATTCCTCATCTTGGCCCCCGCGGGCCCATGTCCGGCCCCTCGTGGTCGCGATCCCCACAGTTCCCCGCCTTCAAAGGCGGGAC
Source organism: Ixodes ricinus (assembly GCA_037355805.1). Taxonomy (NCBI): domain Eukaryota; kingdom Metazoa; phylum Arthropoda; class Arachnida; order Ixodida; family Ixodidae; genus Ixodes; species Ixodes ricinus. Next base: position 147,730 of record JAZHYW010022397.1, on the reverse strand, counting down.
TGCGGGGGGCTTGAGGACGCTTCAGAGAGGAAGACGCCAGGCTCGGACACGGGCGCGTCTTCAACGGCCACTGGCGCAGCGACGGGCGTGGGGCAGGCCAACGTCGACGGGGTCTGTGCGGCGATGGCGTGGCCCCAGGAGGCTGAACGAGGCCCGGCCTTGGGTGTGAGCAGGTTAGGTCTGTCTCGTCGAAGCAGCAGAACTGCCGCCTCCACGTTGGCAGGAGAGCGTCTTCAGCCGCTCCTGGTCGGCGTGAGTCTCCGGGTGTTGGAGGGGACGCCTATGCCCTCGGAAGGACGGCTGGATGGTGTCACCGGTCTGCCCTGCCTCTGGTCTTGGTTGGTATTTCCACCGTCGTCAAGAGACGAAGTGGACTGCACCCAGTCCCTCGGACGCCGTCATCGCGACCACCGCGTGGCAGGGGGCCTGCTCCAAGCTGGTCCCCCACCGCGGACGGAGCTGACCCGTTCCGCGGAAGGTTAGCTACGGCGGGGATAAATCGACCTGCTCCCGCCCGGCTCGGTAGTGGGCTCTGTCGATAACGACCGGCTTCACTACCGTGCCTCCTCCAAGGTGGCCGCCTCCAGGATTGGGTGCCCTACGAGTCGGACCACCAGAATCCAGGATGGCCACCTCGGCTGACCGGGAAGACAGTGGCGTCCACGCTCTGACCATGTGGTCCATGAGCGGCGCCACGACAAGCTCCTCCCCAGCGGTCGTTCCAGGCGGGCATTTTCTGTGACAGAACACCGTTAAAGGCGTGCACAATCATTACACTCTGCACCACCCGCTCTTGCGAAGGCCCGAGCCGCTGTCAACATTCTCACGAACCGGCTGACCACCGCGCCTGGTCCACGCTCGGGGCCGCGCGCAAGAGGTCGCAGGAGCGGGACGCTCCCCATCTCTTGGTCGCGAAGGAAATACCCCTTGAAATCGGCGACGTGAACGCGTTAAGATGGCTCGTTTGTACTGAGCCGAGCGGGTTCATAGGTAAGACTCGACACTTGCGTCGCTACCCCGTAAGGCTCTTCCCACTTCGGAGCCATAGCGAGCAGCGAAACCGCTAGCTGCGGTGATCAGTAGGCGGGTCACTCCGTAAGACCAAGTCCCCGGCATTAATTTCCACGTGACAATGACTTACCGCCAGGCGCCGTCTGCTCGATCCTTGCTCAATCGACAGCTTGAGGCACGGGGCTATGCTGATGCAGACGACCACCTTCCACGGGTAGTGACTCACAGCTGGGTCCATCAAACCCGGAGGTTTCTCGCTCTCGAGTTTGCTTTCTGGCAAGCCGGGCATCGACGAGTGTACCCAAAATACATCCCGCCTCATGCCCGGCCAGGTCGTGGCGCGACGTAACTTATAAAACGTCTTGCTGCCACTGCTACGACCAGCAAGAGCCGTGTCGTGGAAGTACCCGATAAACCTCGTCCGTAGCGAATCAGGACACAGAGGAGAGACTATTAGTTAAGTTTGTAGTGGTTGCCACAGATGGGATGATGGCAATCCCGGATTGCGCCTTGGCCGTCGGAGATCGTAGAGAAGCACAGGGACACCCCGGGTGCACCTTACGAATATATGTTGTATATACTGTTTATTTACATACTATATGAAAACTGGGTTACAGATCTCAGGAACCACGCAAGACCTCTCAGAGTCCTGGAGGCGTCCTGCCCCCTCCGATGATCAGCTTGGATTCCCTTTCCTTTCCAGCGCGCTGGAAAGTTCACCGGAATCCTCCCTGTCTTCGAAATCCCCGACGCGTACGGGAAGGGTCTCTAGACACCTCGCTCGGTGGCTCGCTCGGTGGTTCCCTTCTTTGATCTCGCCGGTTCCGGCTCGGTTGGAAAATGCGTCGCTTACGATTCTGAACTGCCCTGCAAAAGACTCAACTTACTCCCAAAGCCATAACGATAGACGGCCCCTGTGCGACATCACGGTCGTAAACATTGCAAAATCCGCTTTCTTGAAATCCCGATCTGAAACAAAAGGAATAAGAAGAAACACGAAAGATGTTGTGTCGCTACCCCGGAAATGCTCTGTCCCACTTCGGAGCCATAGCGAGCAGCTGAAACCGCTAGCTGCGGTGACTCAGTAGGCGTTGGTCACTCCGTAAGGCCAAGTCCTCGGCATTAATTTCCACGTGACAATGACTTACCGCCAGGCGCCGTCTGCTCGATCCTTGCTCAATCGACAGCTTGAGGCACGGGGCGATGCTGATGCAGACGACCACCTTCCACGGGTAGTGACTCACAGCTGGGTCCATCAAACCCGGAGGTTTCTCGCTCTCGAGTTTGCTTTCTGGCAAGCCGGGCATCGACGAGTGTACCCCAAATACATCCCGCCTCATGCCCGGCCAGGTCGTGGCGCGACGTAACTTATAAAACGTCTTGCTGCCACTGCTACGACCAGCAAGAGCCGTGTCGTGGAAGTACCCGATAAACCCTCGTCCGTAGCGAATCAGGACACAGAGGAGAGACTATTAGTTAAGTTTGTAGTGGTTGCCACAGATGGGATGATGGCAATCCCGGATTGCGCCTTGGCCGTCGGAGATCGTAGAGAAGCACAGGGACACCCCGGTGCACCTTACGAATATATGTTGTATATACTGTTTATTTACATACTATATGAAAACTGGGCTACAGATCTCAGGAACCACGCAGAGACCTCTCAGAGTCCTGGAGGCGTCCTGCCCCTCCGATGATCAGCTTGGATTCCTTTCCTTTCCAGCGCGCTGGAAAGTTCACCGGAATCCTCCCCGTCTTCGAAATCCCCGACGCGTACGGGAAGGGTCTCTAGACACCTCGCTCGGTGGCTCGCTCGGTGGTTCCCTTCCTTTGATCTCGCCCGTTCCGGCTCGGTTGGAAAATGCGTCGCTTCCACGATTCTGAACTGCCCTGCCAAAGACTCAACTTACTCCCAAAGCCATAAGCGATAGACGGCCCCGTGTGCGACATCCACGGTCGTAAACATTGCAAAACCCGCTTTCTTTAAATCCCGATCAAAAAAATAAGAAGAAACACAAAAGATGTTTTTGAACCCACCACTATAACTCTCCTCTTCATCGATCGTTGGTTGGGATGTAGCGAAGCAACAAGGCCATCTTCGCCCAGCAGATACTCTGAATCCAAGTGCTCAATAACTTCTCCGCCAGCGTTCCCGCAATTTCCGCAAGTTTTCCCAACACCCCTTGAAAAAACCCATCTGCTCTCTGGGCCTCAACGAGTTTTTCTGTGCTTATCACTTCACCCCAAGCTACTATCTGTTGCTCCACATACTCCACCAGTTGCGCTGCGCTGGATCTCCCATACAAATGTAAACATAACACGCGAATGTGCATGCCTATACGTACCTTTGTCTGCACTCTACCCAGTTGTTTCTCTTCAATTTGATTAAGATAGCCAGCATGGAACACACCACGTTGACAATATGCGTGCAGTTCGCCTACATGACCAAGCACCGGTGTACAGTCGGCGGCAATATTACCTGACCCAACTGTGCTGGACCGGAGCAGTAAACTTTTATGTGCTGTGTCATGCGTTTGGGAGAGAGGTTGAAATAGGCTGCCACTTTTCCTTTTATCCAATTACGACATTCCAATTTATCACTTCGCACGCCCGAGGCACGTCCCATGCCGCATCTGACCCCTCCGGCTGGGGTTCGGTTGTGCCATATCATTTTGCCACCGACACTACATCGCTCCATAGTGTTCAGGTGTGCGGCCGATTTTGTGACGCACGCCGGAATAATTATACCACCCTACAGCGGACGTGGACTTTCTCCAAAGATGAAAGCCCAAAGCAAGCAAACGAAACACACACGTACTAAAGCCCTAAACTCGTCAAACACAAAGTTGGAGTAGAAAGTTCGCGAAGCGCGCCAATTGGACGTCGGCGAAAAAAACGCTAAGTCATCGTCGTGATGGGCCAATCGGTGCGCTCCGTCAACTTCGGCCCCAACTTTGTGTTTGACGAGTTTAGAGGTCCTAGACTTTGTGTCCCCACAAGTAATAACGCCAAGGGATCGATGACATCTAAACACAGACACGCAAAATTAACACGAAAGGTCAAAGTGTATTCACTGTGCTGGATTGGTTTAGCCGGGGATAGCACGCACCCACAAAGACGTCGGACGCCGTGACGCGGCACATTTTCACGGGCTTCTTGATCGTCCCGATTGGCTCGTAGCAACGGCCGCGCTTTCATTTCGGTGTAAAGAGGTAGTTTGACGACCAGTTGCACCGCATGTCCAGGCAACGTCACCCAGAATAATCCAGGCCCGTGCAGCAGCATTTCGAAGTCACGGCAGTGAGATCGAGCACAGACACAGACCGTCAGGCCGGACACGAATGCTGCTTCAGTGTTCAGCTGGGCTTCTTGTCCAGTCAGTGCGCCGAAGGACGCTGCTCGGCGTCGGGCCCTGGCCCACATATTTGCCGAGTTGTCGCCATCCTCGCTCGATGACGCAGCGTGGAGGTGGACGAGGCAGTTCGCAGGTTCGGAATATTATTTTGGCTGTTTTGTGTCTATAGGGGACTAACACTGACAGACAACCGCCTAACAGGTTCCTAGTGCGTACGTCGGTGTACAAGCGTCCGAACACAGTCCGTAATTGAAGGAGACTTGTCGCTGGGTTCGTTGTGTTCCTGTACGTGTTCCGTCACTGCTGAAGCAACCGTGTATACATGGGAGGCCCACTGACCTGCGCTTTTAACGCTGTTTGATTGTTAGCATTAGCTCGCATAGCGTCGGCTACGTCCGGACGTAAGGTGAATCTAAGTATCGTTAAGGGACATGGTGCCAAGGGAGGCTGTATGCGCCAACAGCGCTCGTCCGTGTCCCCTTCTTCGCGTCGTTCGTTTCTGTTTCCTGCGCATACAGGTTTCCGGAGCAGTGTCCGTGCTGCGGCGTCGCTCCTCTTTATTACGCCAGCGTCGGGTTTTCGTTCACGAAGCTGCGCGTGGATGGAGAATCCGGTTTTCTCGAGTTGGTGCCGGCTATCGGGCGTTCGATCGGGCCGAGAGTCCGCCGTGATGATGCAATCGCCCGGGCGGGAAGAAGCGCTCCGGGACGCTCTGCATGACAAGGCGATTACGTCACACCGTGGAACGGAGAGCCCCGCGCTCGTTTGCCGCCGCCACCCTTCGGCCGACTTCCTCCGTTTCCCAACGGCCCCTCGATGCGTTCTTGTTGCCTTCGGCCTCTCGGAGGGCTCTTGTTCCAAATAGCGTGTCGCTTCGAGCGCTAACTGCCCGCGGGGAGATATCCGCCTGCGAAGCTCGCCCAGCTTTGCGCACCTTCAAAGAGACAGGGAAATGGCGCGAGCTAAGGAAAAATGAAGATAAACAACTTGCTAACTCCTCTGGACAGTCCTTTGCTCGACGACTGACAAGTAAAAAATCAGAAAAAACGCGAGGAGTTGATGATTATGTTCACGCTTCTTGCTTTGCGACTCTCTAGTAACTTAGATCGACGCTGAGTGTGGCAAGCCCCGAGCGTGTAATTAAGGCAGCCAATGAAATTGCGGCATTTGATGATAAGCCATAATAACCAATCACGAAGCCAGGAGCGTGAACATAATGCGTCCCGCGTGTCTGAAGTTGTTAATGATTACACTTGGTTTCAGCTTAAGTCCAGACGCAGACTACGGTACGAGCTGATCGGACCAATCAGACCGCGCCAAAAGGGCACCATCCCGGTGTTCGTCATATTTCTGTACGTGTTCTATCATCGCTGAACCAATCATAAGCAGAAAATGCCCAGTGACTTGCGCTTTCGATGCTGCTTGGTTGCTCCCATTAGCTCGAAACGTCGGGTGCGGCGGGACTTCAGCTAAAACGAGGTATGAATAAGCCACACCCTAGAGTAGCAACACTTCAGCCATCTTGGCGATGAATATCATGCTTGCAGTAATGTGAAGCTCGATCTGAAATCGCAGCAAACGGTTGTCTGTCTTCCCGAAACGCTAAAACAGTCTGACACCGTCTTCGAACCTGAGGGAGTCACATCATTTCTCGTAACCGATTCGTCACCAATAAACTACTGCCCAAAATCTCTGAATGCAACACTGCGCGCGTTGCATTATGGGACCTATTTGGCTATGGAGAGGAATGGCATGCTTTCGGTTCTCATTGATTCGTCGACAAAGTAGCGCATCTCAGAACTGCGTGAGAAGAAAAGTCAGCGCTCGCTTGCATTTGGCTCATTCATCTTCGTGAGAGTCCTCGTCGAAACATGGATCTCCAGCGTCCGTAAGGACCTGATTAGGCTTAGCGAGAGGTAGGGAGTACGGCTGGCCGCGTCCCATACCTTTCTGGCGGCCTGGCCGTCGTTATACTACCATTCTAGACTGCCTTCCTTCCCGGGTCGTGGATCATTTAACAAGCCTAAGGCATGCATTGAGGAGACGACGGAACAGGATGATCGGCCCAGTATACTTGTTCAATGCACTATCGTAATCCTGTGTTGACCTGCGCACAGACTCTGGCGCATCGAACCCCCCCCCCCCCCACACACACACACACAAGAAAACGTTCCCCAGCTTCCTTTTGTTTTGGTGGACAACACCTAGAGTAATATAAATTTAAGGAAAGTTACACATAAAAAAAATGCACGCACTGTATTTGTTCGTGACGGGATGCCGTGAAGTGAGGTTGACAAATCGAAACCAAAACTTAGTAGAGTTAAAGGGTTCCCAATATGCTTTGCGTGGCACTACGCCGCTAAGTTCGCTTCGATTTTGCACGATTTGGCATTACGGCGCACACAAGAAAACAAGGGAATAAAGTGCCGGTACTCCCAGCGAAGCTTGTTTAGTGGATCGAATGCACCTCATTCGCGACTCCGCCGACGCTGCATATTTATTTCCCGCTTCTCTGTTTCACATATTTCCCTCCAGGCCGCGGAAGTTTTTGCTGCACACTTCGACAGGCGTGAACGCGCCGTTTCTCAAATTTACGTCTTCCCCGCTGGCTGGCGTCGCCTTCTCTCGAGTCGCGAATAGAACTGATACCCAACTGGACCTTCCGGACGAGGCGCCGGCGAGTAAAAACGACGGTTGCTAAAGTGCGCTTCATTAAAATAAGCGTTCTGAAAGATGACCTGCATTTGCTGCCGGGACGTCTTCCCCGAGATAATTACGACTGGATGCGGTCGCCGTTTTTTCACCGCCTGCGGCCCGATACCAGGATGCGCGCTGTCATTAGATTATCGCCACTGACCGGTGGCGATAACTAATGGCGGCGTACATCCTGATCCTGCGGGTGAACAAGCAGGGAAGTGGCGGTTTTCGCTCTTTAAAATTTACATTGGCTACGCAAGTGCCGAACTCTTTTCAAAACCCGTCTGTTCGTGTTACTGTAATGTTTGTCTTCTTCGTGAATATACAGGACCCAACCTGTATGACGTCCATCGTTCGGGCTTGTATACATTAAGTCGAGCTAACCTTGGCCGAACAAACAATTCCGGTTTTTGCGACCTTTTCTCGTCGAAGTTCTGCCTTTGGAGCCCGTGAGCACAAACAGGTAATTTGTCACTGACAGGTCTAGGACAGCATGTAGGGCGTGTCTTCTAATTCTTTTGCCAAATGTTGTTTCACGCTTGTTATATTACCGCGTCACGAAGCGTCATCAACCACCGTCAATGAACAATCGAGGTGGTTAGGGCTGTTACTGGGACATTGTAAAATACGAAGTTCTTCATAATCCAACGTGGCTATAGACATGTATGTTTTTACGACTACAGCAGGTATATAAAAGCGAGGTTTAGCAGCGAATCCCTGAGTCTGTTTTATTTAACGTTATCGTGGTACGTGGTGTCATAGTGTCACGTGATTTGTCGTCACGTGTTCATGCACTCAAACCCTAACCACTGAATTACGCCAGGAAAGGGGCACAACAGCGGGCACCAAAATTACAGTACATATATCCTGTCAATGTTAAGGACGTCACACAATACCCAACCCAGCGTGCAAACTTCAGAGACAGGCGCTCGTGAGATCGTCACATTACGAGGCAAGCAAATCATGTGCCACGCATACCAACGGTGAACATGTCATAGGCCGGAAGGTTTCCTACAGTGGCCTATGCCTCACTAAGCGAAGAAGAGAACTAATTCACTTCAAGTTCTAGCCGCCACGACGAAATCAGCATTTGACAGTTAGAAATTAACGCGTAACACGTGTTGACACGCTTATTCTACAGTCGCCGGTTAGAGATGCACAATCGTATAAACTGTCGCCCACAAAATATATTCAGCATGCCCACAAGCACAGTTTGTCTAATGACCGTTTAGAGGGAAACCACGTCATAAAACGTCAAGCAGCACTGCACACGCAATCGAATATCAGCTGGTGGGGGCGCCGTTGTTCGCGGATCGTTCCGGACGAGACACGATGTCAATCGCTGCGAAGCCTTTGTTGCGCCATTCCTCTCCCTGGCCACGAGACACGCGTCGGGGTCTCGAGAACATCGCCTCGAAGACCCGGTGACCTCTGGGCAAGGTCAGACACGCGCGAGACAAAGAGACAGCCTGGTGGCCGTAAGCGTTTTTTATCCATGACCGAACCTCCCGAAGGACGTGTATCGGCAGGGGCGGAGGTTCCGCCTCGGTTCACCAGTCATTACGGCTAAGGTCTCAGCGCCGCGTATTATGCACTCGGAGACGACGTGTCGCCTGGTTGCGTCGGCGGTGTCATACCAGGAAGCCTTCCTGCAGATATAGATTCCTTTCCGATTGACGCCACTCGTAGCCCTATGGCTTCGGTGCATACATGTCACTATGGACGCACGCGTGCTTGCGGGTGCATCTCCGTGTGAGGGGTATTTGTGGTTCCTGTACACACGTTTGTGATGCTTGTGTGTATGTGTGTCCAGGCCTGAATGTGTTGGAGATCTTATTTGCTAAAGAGAGGGTTACCCTGTGTGCCCTTAAAACTTTGCGCTGTAGAGATTTATCCATTCGTTTATCAGCCGTATAAAGCTACTTCATGGGGCGAAATATTTTATTAAAGACGCAAAGTCATGTAATGGCATAACAAAAGCGTAGTCAGAAGTCAAATTTGGCAGTTTCACGTGGCGAACTAACGAAGGGCATATGGCACGAAGGTCTGAGGATTCATTTCGGTGATCAGGGGATCTTTTAACGTGCATTCGAAATCTCGGTTACACGGCGCTTTCCCCGCAATAAGCTGCTTCAGATTGCGGGCACCTCGCGCCCGGGGTCTTGAACCCGCAAACTCGGGATCCCTGTGGGCAAGCGCTTTGCCTCGGACAACACTGTAACAGCTAACAGAAGCACAGCTGTGGAGCAAGCCTCCACAGTGGAGTCCAGCACATTGCATAATTCGCGAAGCACGTATTGCAGGACTTTCCTTCCTTCATCTGAAACATCAGCATCGAAAGTAGCAGCCCTTCTTTTTTAATGCTTTTTATTTATACACGCACGATCTGGAGTAGAATACTAAAGAAAGGTAGGCCCTGCCGATGAGACCCGATCATGGCCAGAGGCATCATCCTACCAATCATTACATTCTTAGAAATCTAACAATAGAAAAAGAATACTAAATCATACCTTTACAACGGAAGAAATTTGGGGTATGGCTACACCCGATATTCTCGGCCTCGCTCCCATCATCAATGGGACGATACGAAGAAAGCAGTCGCGAAACACCGTAACCCGCTTTGCTTACACTGCTATTAAGTAACACGGCACTGTACAGCTGCGCTCATTTTCAATGGTTTCAGTCATATTCAAACATCATCGGGCAACCGAAAGAATTCAGAATCCCATTGTCAAAGCCAATCTCCGAATAACGAATGTTGGTGAAAAATCATCGCCAGTCTGCTTGCTTTTGCGGGGTGTTGGGGAGGGAGTCTGACAACTTTGTTTTTCTTCTACCCACTACCGATTAAGATAGGCTGAGAGGATCCCGTCATGTTTCCCAGATAGAGCTTTCAGTGAAATGTACTTCTAACAGGGCGCTGCGTCGTAAATGTTAATGTCGTTCTTCACATCAGAGTCTGGGAATCCCCTGTCGGATTTGCCTCATGGTTATGTCAGAGAAGATGCGGCCTTGGTTTCTGGTGCGTGGCCGGCTGTCAAGGCTGTAGCCCGTCATATTTGACGGATGAACGGAGTGCGATCCTTAGATGAAACGGCTGCAAAGGCCTGTTTTTGTGTCTATATGCGGACCGTAGACAGATGAAAAGGAAGGGCCCGTGTTTCCCCCAGTATGAGAATATGTAGTGATAAAAAGACAAGATACCTACACGCGGAAAAGGAGTAATCATTTGTCTAATTTCAAATTTCGCGGAAACGATTCTTCTATGCCGAGCATTAGAACAGCAGCCGTCGTTTACAGCCGAGGGTGTTGGCTTTTTGGGAATAAGTGAGTCCCTTAAGCCGCTGTCACATTGATCACACATCGTACAGAAAAAACAAAAACAAAAAAACACGGTGTTTCTTTGCAGACATGAATAGTTCGAACATGTCTGCAAACCGTTTTTTTTTTGCGTGATGCATTGGCAATGCGACCGCGGATTTAGTGAACCACTCGCAGCAGGTTGTCGTCGCAAAACTTCACAGAAAAATTAAAAAAAAAAAATTTTGGAGTGTTTTTTTATTTATTAGATTTGGGCTTTTTGTGCTTTTCGTAGAACGGCTACAAGGTTTTATAAGCTATAATTAGTTAGCAGTATAGTAAAGAAATACTTGGCAATTTACTATAAGAAAACTCGTCACGTGATAAATGAGTATTTGCATTTCTCGAGACACTTTTAGATGGTTACATTATTGTACCTTCGCGAAATAACACTGAAACTTAGTTATTATTTATGAGTAGATGTAGCGGTAACAACCTTATACAGGGCGTTTAAATTTACATCAAACCGTTTTTTTTTAATGGGGTGAGAGTTTGACGCGTTTTGTTTTCACCGTGTTTTTATCAGGCTCGGCAAACATTAGATGCAGGGATTCTCGTGCTGGTAAGAAGGCGAATTAGCAAACATCCATTAATTAACTTTGTAATTATTGGTTTTAGGGGTTATGCTGCAATCGCAGCATTGGCGGCAATTACTATTAGAGGCCAGAACAATTAATAAAATAAGCAAAATACAATGTTTTTATATTTTCACGTAAATTTTCACGTTTTTTTTGTGTTTTTAATTGATCTAAGAATTGCGTTAAAGAGCGTGCGGCAAGCCCTGCCCACAATAACGGTTAGATGATTAACATAGTCTTTTCAATCGTGTCGCCCCTTTCTCGGCAGCGTGTCCTGGTGGGTACGCGGACGACACAGATGACGATGTGACTAAAACGACTACGTCACTGTTCTAAGCGTCATTGTGAGCAGGGCATGCGGCTCGCTTTTTGAACGCAATTTTTAAATGAGCTAAAAGTAAAAACGATAAAATGTGTTAAGATCCAAAAAAATCATTCCAATTTTGCAGATTATTTTATTTTGTCTCGTCTCTAATTGCAATTGCCGCCAATAGTGCAAATGCATCATGACCTCAAAACCAATCAGTAAAAAAGTTAATGAATAGATTTCCGTTAATTAGTCAACTTACCAAGACGATTATCCGCCGCATCTAATCAACGCCGAGCTTGATAGATACATGCTGAAGATGGCACTCATTTATCTTTCATCCCCTTTTTTTTTAATCTGTTCAAATCAAAATCAAACACGCAGCTTAGTAGATAAATTTGTAAGCGTGTCAGTGCATTTGTAAACTAATTATATTTTAAGGCGAGTAGCTTTAACTTTACATCTTTCTAATATGCATTTACGGCACTTTCAGTGGTCCTATCAAATGCCTCTTAAAATTTAAGAAATATATAATATCAAGCTAGAATTTTTTTTATTTGTTATCTGGGACAAAGAAAGAGCCTGGTATAAAAAAGTCAACTTTTTTCTTGTTTTGTAAAACTATCCTGCGATCTCTCCTGCATAGCTATAACACACAGATCTGGCAAAGCACTGTTATATAACACCTTTCACGAAAAAAAAATATTGATATATATAGCATCCCCGTTATTGGTTGAGCACTCCCCAGAACACACAAATAAAACGCGTTCTCATTATACGAACAAACCAAGTCCCACTCGAACAAGCACATCGCTCTGCGCGGGGTCAAGGTTCGGAAGAGGCGGTGCGATTAAAACGTAGGCGGAGCTTTACGACCGCCAAGGCCACGCAGAGTGCTGGTCCCCGGTGCACGGTAGTAAACGACTGCTCAGCGGCGAACGGTAAACGCAAGCGGTGGCGCTCACAAACAAATATCAAAGAAGTGACCCGTAGGCATCCAGCCAAAAAGCCGGTTGCCTTGGCCGATTTCAGTGAAGGAAGGTTGATGCTCTTAAACGCTATTCCAAAACTAACTTTTTTTTTTTTAGAAACATTACTTTAGAGAGAAATTTTTTTTTCTACCTGGTTAGAACAGGCATGTGCTGCCCGATAGTTATGCTACGATACGAGTTTTTCGATTTGTGGGCGAAACCGAAATTCTACCCCTGTGGGATGACGATGATAGCTAGAGCGAGGAAAAGGAAGGTCGGGGAAGAGAAAGCAGACGGAACGCTGGAGAGAGGAGGACAGGGTACAATTTCGGTTTCGCCCGCAAATATAAAAAAATCGTATTGTAACAAAAAATTTTTTGGCAAAAACATTTTCTTTTTTCATGGACATTCATTTTGAGACATGCCTGTCGTAACCAGGTAGAAAACAATTTTTTTCCTAGGTTCAGGATCTCTTTAAGCTGTACTCAAGTTCGAAAGTTCTCCCCTCGCTTATGCCAGAAATATTTTGCAAAAAGGGATAACTGCTTATAGATGCTGAGAGTTAAGCGCTGTGTAAATGCGACAAACGATTTGAACTTAACAGAGCGGTAAAGATAGCCCGAAGAGGAGATGCAGACACTGCGTTCTAACGACATTGAAACAAGTGACATTAATGGTTTAGCATGACAGCAGTACAGTAAGGGTAATCATTTTGGGTATACCGAGTATAAATATCTTATTACTTTGGTAGGTCAAGTAATCTAGTAATGTAAATAATTATGTTTGGACGTTGTGTTTACTGGACTTTCACTTCACTACTTCTTCCTCTGATAGAGTGTAGTTCTCAGTGTCACTTTTCACAAAAAGGAAGCCTTAGCAACCCAAAATACACGAATCGGTATATAACTTCTATTATTTTAGGAAGATATCTATCTTTTTCTGGGTAAAAGGTTACGCCTGATTACAGTTGGAGATATGCAGAGTGATTTAAAAGGAACATCACTGCATTATTAATGAAGCTTTAACTAAATTAATTTCGTTCTGTGAGAACTTTTATTACGGAATTATGAACAGCGCGAGAAGACGAGGACCAGACAAAGAAGTGACACGGACGCAGCGCTGTTCCGTGTATGACAGACATACCAGTAAGTATGCCAACTCACCCAAGCCTCAACTTAGAACACTTTTAATCTATAACTAATTACCGTATTTTCCGGATTATAGTCTGGACTAATCTTGTTTAAAGTTGAAATTTCAGGCTGCGCGGACTATCTACGCGTGCGGACAATACAGGAATTTTGTTTTTCAATATCGTTGATTATGGCGAGACGCGACATTTTGTGAATAAAGAGTATGCTAATGATGATTTATGTATATTATCGACTTGTTTTGAGCTAAGAAAGCGACATGTCAAGGTGTGACGTATTAGAGGATTTCGTGTCGATAAGCCTAAGGTGCGGACTATGCGCCGGGCTATCTAAACAAAACCTTTATTTTTGACCCCATATTTCCCCTGCGGACTATACACGGGTGGGACTATAGTCCGGAAAATACAGTTTTCTGGCGATCCAAGAAAGGTAGTAAGATCATTTTATTAGAAAAGACGAAGTATATAATCTGGCCATTTTCGTATGAGATAATCGGAGACGCTTATTTTACGTGGCAGTTCGTGCGGTGAAAGCAGGTTCCGAGGCTAAGACTTTGAGTTTCCAGTCTTTTGATGTGTGGAATTTAATATTGTGAAATACCTGATCCTGCTCATTTTGTCAGAAGAGAATCGGCCGATGGTCGAAAGGAAATGGCGTCAAACTAAAACCCATATCCACGGTGTCGACCCTGGCATTCCGGGTCAATGTACAAACAATAATGCGTCCATGACATTTCTTTTTCGCGCGCAAAAGTTTAAACAAAATCAAAAAGCTACGTCCAAATCGCGGAAAAAAACAAAACCATCCTTACTGTCCCTTAGCGACGTCAAGAATATGAGCAGTTGCAAGCTCAAAACGAGACAATATAACAATTTCGAATATAAAATATTAAGAAACTGACTAGGAAACGCTACTTGGAAGGCCCATGAGAGTTGAGGGTGTATATCCTGTGACCACCAGTTTCAAGAACGTTAAAACGTGTCCCAGCTTATCTATCTTGGATACTCTCCGGCCAAAATGTATGATTTCGGCTTCACCTATGATCAGATATGGTTATAGTATAGGTAAAGTACCTCACCAACTCTCGGGCCTGAATTCGTCCACTACCTCTCTGTCGGCAACCACGTCATAGCAAGAGCAACTGACGAAAAAAGTAAGAGACAGCGAGAGAGATAGAAATAAAAAAGGGATAAAAATTAGAAAAACAAACTGAGAGAGGGCGTTCTAATGGCATTACTTAACACGCGCCATATCTGCGACACAAAGTAAACTTTTGTAAGGCCTTCTATTATTGTTGGAACTTTACGCTGCTACGATCCCCAAAATACATGTCCTTTCGCTGAAGCGTGCATTTATTTAAACGCTTTAGTGTCTCCTCCGTTTCAAAGCTTTCCGCCTCAATCAGGTGTTAAATGTGAAGGCGCGTAATATTGAGGTGGCATGTTCAGGAAAGTTGTACGAAACTGTTGTCAAGCACACGTTGTACCAGCATTAGGTCCCATTGTCCTCATCTCCTAAACTATGGTGGCCGGGACACGATTCTGACTGATGTGTTTACCACGTACTAAAAAGTGGTCCCTCAATCTGTGCACCTGAAGACGTTAGAGAAATTTCATGTTGTTGCCCTTCACTATCCCGGCGGTGTCGGAGAAGAGATGGTGGATATACATGGCAGGCGCCTGTTCTATACTCCAGGTCGCTCCCCAACTCAAGAGTCCACTGAAGCTTTGACAGCCAGAAGTAGGGACGCCGCGAAGAAAACAACACTTGGGTTCCTCCGTGGTTTTTCTTTTTTCTCGGAATATTTATTTACAGTTGCCAAGATTACGACCTCCGACAACAGCATGACACTCCGGATTTTTTTACGTCGTTTCTTGACAATTGGGGACCACTTTCGATACATGGGCGGAATATAGAACGCTGAACACGCCAATCGGAGACGCGTTCCAGGTGCACTGTACTTGAACTTCTCCCTGAGCAGATTCTCAGCCTAGCATGATCTCGAGAGCACACAGTCAGCCAAACGCTATATCACATAATCGGAGAAACGAGGATGCCGCTCGGAGCCCGCATTAATTTTCAATCCCTCCCGGTTGGAACCGCTTCCCCTCCTCAAAACATCACCAACCGACGGCCGACATGTCGACTTCTTTCGTAAGAAATCCGGTTCGTAGACACGCCTTCATCTTCTTCAAAGAAAAAAACAAAAAATGATGCGTATAAGTGTGTATTATGGTTTGCCTTCACCCACTCACGCTGCCTGCCTTCTGTGTCGTTCTCTCTTATACGTTCCCCCGGCTCGATACACAAAACGTGACTTTTGTTGCAACCCCGCGCAACCCCTGTGCTCCCTCTTCCTTAATCTTCTTCCGCTGTCTCTCCATCTCGTTTTGTTATTTTTATTCTTACGTCTTTTTTATGCAGATCAACTTTGATGTTCCTCGTCCATACACCGGTTCATCTTACGGTGAAACTCGTCGGACGCTACACGAGCCATCGGAGTCACGTGACCTTTGGGTGGGTGCACCGACGCGTACAGTTATAGTTGTACGCGATAAGTTCGCAGCGCATGGATCGACTGGCTGGGACTGCTCGCAGTCGTATAGTATCGGCTGCGGTCCATCCTAAGGTAAACACGGCGCTGTTTACAAACAGGCCCGGGTACTCGCCCGCATCAGGTGTGGGCACTGCGCGTGCGCAGAAACGAGATGAAGCGCGCCTGCGCACGCCGACAGCAGCGCCACCGCAGCCGCATGACGTCAGAGTAGCGTTTCGGCTTTTCGGTGCACCTTGCCGGCATTCTCTGCCTTACGTGCGTACGCGAGCAAGCACGTGCGGCGGCTCGCGAGCACACGAAAAGGCGGACAGGTTCCCCTCTGGTTGTGTCTGCTCGACATTTTACGTGGCCGTCGTTGTTTTTGGTCACCGAGGAAGGCGATACGGGCGTGCACACACACACAGCGTATCGTCGTCTGGAAGTACGTGTCGCGTAGTTTCTTCGTTGTTGCTGTTGTTGAAAGAAGATTATGTACGGTGGTGAGCTCGCGTTCTCCAACAAGACGAAACGAGTTTTCTTGCGTGTGTGTGTGTCTGCTGCTGGCGTGCACGGCGCGACCTTCGACACGGACCTTTTACACTTCCTGGTCACGCTCGATGAGGTTCGCGAGAGCTGCCAAAATCGACAACGTCTACGCTTTTGTTTTTTTCCTTTTCTAAAGTTTTATTTGCGGTGTCCTTTTTCTCGCCGTATAGTCAGACGGACTTCCTGATTCAGCGCTGCATGCGCCAGCCAATGAGGACGCACTCTATCGTGCGCGAGCGTCGGCACCGCGAAACGAAGACGAGACGAATCGAACTAAGAATGGCACGAGACCAAAACAGAAATGTCAACGAAAAAGAAACTCAAACGAGGGGAGGCCTACTTTCTTTCGCGGTGGGAGAGACCAGATTCGTTGACTCTCCTTTTCCTGCTCCTTTACCATAATTTATTTTTTTATTTCGACACTATTTTTTTTTCTTTGTTGAGGTAGGAAGCGAACAAAATGATCTCGTTCTTTTGAAATCCAAAGTCTCGGCGAGTAAAAATACTCGCGGCGGAAGTGAGTCGTGTAAAAGTCTAATTCGTGCCTAGATAATATGCGAGCTACTCCGAGGATATAAAATTGCGCTCGAAGGAAACGGCTGTATTGAACCGAGTTTGAGCAAGCAATAAAGTTCAGGTTCTGCGCATGCGCTATGATATAATAATATGACTTCAGAACAGGTAGTTGATAAAATTCCGCTCCACACGCCTACGAATCAGGGGCATTAAATAAAATTGAACGCCATTTGTAGCACTGCGTAAGGTCTACACTTAAAACAAACTGCAATGGTGTTTTTTTTTCTTTTTCTTTGTGCTGCGTATTTTTTTTTTTTTTTACAGTCAGTCTTAACCGTTTTGAAGTCCACTGCCATTCAGACAATAAAACTTTTAAATGCAACATCAAGATAAGTTTATTGACCATTGTACAGGGTGGCGTCGAAACAGGGGGATCCCTCCTCCCCAAGACATTTTTTAGTAATGGCGGCTCCCGAGTTCCACAGTTTGCAAATTTCCCGAAGTTCCGGTTTTAAAGATTTCGAGGGCACGAATTTTACAGATTCCGAGTGACATGCTAAATATCCATCACGATGAAATTAATTATTGAAAACCTCAGTTATTTGCAGTTATTTTAGACTCTCGAAATTCTCGAAAATTAGGTCCTCGCGGAAATCGACGCTTTTTACAATTTTTTCGGCTTGAGCAATACATGGCTAGAAAACCAGCGCTTTTCGGCCGGAAGTAGCACGTCAGCGACATGATGTTGACTCTTGAGTTGCAAGGACCTCAATAATCGCATCCCGAAAGTTTTTTTTTTTTGTTACTTTTTGCTTTGAGGTCACCACAAAGAAGCGCTCTATTCTCTCTATTCGACTAGCGCGAAGACAGATCCATCTACTGTCCAAGTCATATTTCGAAAAAAAGGTGGATCAAATCGTTTTGTAAGAAAGTGAGTCAGTCGACAAAGCAATCTTCGACATACGCCGAGTTGTGCTATGCTCTGGGCAGACAAGTTCCAGAGGTCAAGAAGGTGATCACAGACACAAGTGATGTGCCTTGCGGCACTTATAATGACAGTATCAGCGGCATCGGCTGAACGAAGTTTCAGCGCACTCCGGTGTATCAAGAGTTACCCCAGAGCTACCATGTCACAAAAGCGACTGACTCAGGTAATGCTGCTGCACGTAAATAGTGAGCCAGCAGTAAAACTTGATCTCAACTCTAACATGAGACAGTTCGTGTCGAGGACGGCGAACCGTTTTTGGGCGCCATTAAGCTCTTCTTTATTTCGCGCTGCTTGAAGACATCAACATAAGAGAAAAATAATTTCACCACAGTTTAAAAACGGAAGGACATATATATTCGTTCTGTAAAAACGTTTGTGAGTGTTTCGTCTTTATAATTCCATATTGTACAGACTGTTTCATCCCCCCCCCCCCACACACACACACATATCCGAAATACTTCCGACGCCACTGTACTTGATCTAAACTCAACAGTAGTAAGGATATTCCTGTTTATTTGAATTATTTCAACCATACACAAGGAAACTAGATTTCATGTCACATTTTTATAAAGCTAAAAATAGAAAGTACAGCAACAAAAATAAAGATAAATATGAGCCCGTTTAAAGGAACATTCATAAAGACACAAGGCTAATTCGACGGGCTGTGGCTCAATCTGGATTTTAGTAACAACATATACATTAAAACAAATATTTACCGGGCTCCAATAGCGCCTGTTTAGCAGGTTATAAATCGTCACCCCCTAATAGTGATCGTGCGATTAGCGAAATATTGCAACAAGGCCTGCGGTACCATGCTAAAGGTGATCCGATCAGTGTGTTGTGCTGCTGATCACAAGTTTGTATTACTATGTTTATATATTGAAATGTTTAGTTTCCCATTCCATGTGTCGCTGCTCACGAGTTTGTATTACTGTTTCTATATTGAAACTTTTTGTTGCCCATCCTTTGTGTAATGCTTTGTAATGGGATCTTCAAGGTATTATGAAATAAATAAATAAATAGTTATTAGTGGGTTTAAAAAGCTAGCGGCGCTTTGTGAATACGGGTGTAAGAGTCCAACTTTAATGTTTAATCTTAAAAGCACGTTCTCTACTTGTTAAATTGAAATATAGCGTTACGGTGAAACTTGCAAAGCAAGGTGGTGACGCAAAACTGGTTGCTGAGGAAAATCGCTGATTAGATGTCGGAGCCGATGTGTTAAGGCCACTTTGGTAACTTCTTTGGCGGCCTTGGACTTTGCGCAACACCCCGAGTTGCGCTTCGTAAGCCACGTGCGATTTGTCATTGCGTGGACATTCCCAGACAATGACGCGGCAAGCACAACTCGCAGGTGCAAGAGCTTAGAAAAAAACATTGAAAGAAAGACCCCCTCATACAGAACAAGAAACTTTCACCATATTGGTGAAGGCCTCGTTATTCTAGAGGGTGATAACAAACACTGTTTACGCATGCATCAAACGGGCCTTTTTTTATCAACCTTTGTACGCTCGAACGTCGTTAACTGATCAGAAAATAAAAATAACGAGCGTTATTGCGAAACACGTGATTCTAACCGGAGACGACAGACGACAAAGGGGACATACAGGTCTCAAAATGAGACGTGTGCGCTTGTCTCTTGTCCCCTTTGTCGTCCGTCGTCTCCGGTTAAAATCATGTGAGACGTTAACCAGCTCGCCCGTTAATTAACCTTGTCTCGTTATTGCGGAAGAATGCTTATATTTTCACAAAAAACATGTTTTGGTTTTTTGACGAACAAAAAGCAATCTTTGCCCTGCTAGTGAGACGAGGTGACTATAGTCATTGACAACTTAGAAGGGCATAGCTTATCTTGCTCGCGCATCTTGCTTTGTCATGTGTTCTTGCGCGTTCATATCGCACGCCTCGATCTCACTGGCGTAGATGATAGTAGTGATAATAATATGCTTGTGATTCGCCATTCCCTGCGCTTTTTAATCAACCAGTAACTAAATAAAAAAACGGGAGTTGAGGTCATCATCAAACGAGGTTGCTAAAGGAACCCGGACATCGTCTTCGCAGTTCTACTCTTCTCTACTGTTGTGTACTGTTTGTTCTGTGTGCGGAGAAGCAACACCCCTTTTTACAATTATTATTCCAGTCGCTTCAACCTTCGTCAAGTAAAGATCAAGTTAACATTCTTAACAGAATGCATAATAAACCTTAAACAAAAACAAACAAACAAATTCAGTGTTAGCGGGTTTTTGTTTGTGACCGACGTGTACCAGGAAGGCAGAAAAACCCAGCAGAGGAGTGTTTTTTTTAGTGTGTGTTTTTCTTTCGAAATCTCAGTGGCGTGTGCTGTGTTTGGGGTAAAGAACTCATTAAAAGTGACAAAAAATAATTGCTTATTTATAAGAAAAAAAAAACAAGTCTCAAACTTGAGATGTTAGGGAGGAAAGCGTTGCAGGTGAAAATAAGAACGTAAAAGAAAGGGAGGCATCGAAGACGAGCGAACCGTTCACGTGCAAGAAACGTGTTTACATATGCCGGATCCTATATTAGGGTCTTGATGACGCGTAAGACCTCGATGTCACAAACGTCACAGGTGGCGGCAGCACCGGTTGACTGCCTCACGTTGCCGTGGCCGGCCGTGCATGCGGGGGTGAAAGCGTTTCTTTCTTCCAGTTCTTCCTTTCGCCAGACTTCTCTTCGGTTGTCTGCGGAACAAAGAATCCGCGACGTTCGCGAAAAACGAGAACAGCGCGGCAGACAAGAGCAGCGAGAAAAAGGTGACGCGGGGGAGAGGATGCAAAGAGGACAAGGGAGAGAGAGAGACGCGCGCAAGCCCTCCCAGTCGAAGGAATCTCCAGAATGCGCGCAGTGGTGGGCGGAATCCGCTGACAGTGCCGCTGGCTTCAGGCTGTTTCTCAGTCTTTCCGACCTTCTGGCGGGAGCAGGGGGTGCCCTCTCTCAGGACCTCTAAAGTTGCTAGATACAACCTTTGCCTCTTGAAACTACCGACATTATATGAAGCGCCAACTACGTGATGGTGCAGCTTTGAGGAAGCAAATAGCGGCGCACATAGCGGCAGAATAAACTAGAAAACTAAATTGTCTTAAATCTCTCTCTCTCTCTCTCTCTCTCCCTCTGTATATATATATATATATATATATATATATATATATATATATATATATATATATATATATATATATATATACATCGGGTGTCCTAGCAATTTTCTCTTTCAAAATTCCCTGACTTTACCAGGATTTCCCTTACCCTTTCGACCTATGTTCCCTGACCAATAACACAGAGACAATTTACAAATCAAAACAATATATTGTTGCTTCACGAACTGAATTAAGGCCGTTTATTCCTTAAGGGAGTCTATTTCGGAGGAAGGTGCTTCTTGCTGAGAAGCGTAGCTCTCAAGGGCCGTCTTCCCCATGTTGCTCAGAGAAAAGCTCTTCCGGCAGACTGTACATTGCGCGCTGTAAGGATCACCTTTCACTGGTTGGATCCAACTTATATGTCCAGAAACGTTTGGGTTTGTCCAGTCTGGATTAAATGAGCACTTCTTTGTCGTGGACATCCTCACTCACGAAGTTTTTGGAGCGACCACGGACGCACAGTCGGACGTCGATATTTCCCCCAACGAAACGCTAGGCCTCTAGCGCTGCGAAAGCGCTAGGCTTGGGTTCAAACGGCTCGGTTGCCCGGGTTCAACGAGCACTCTGATCGCAGACATCGAGAAGCTCCAGTTCCGTAAACATGGCACAAAGCAACAAAAACGGGCGTAAAGAAAGCACGAGCCAGGAAAAAAGACGTGTCACGTGCGGCGTGCCCGCAAAACTAAAGCACGGACAGCACGATCAGCCAGATCAACAACGTAGACCATCACCTTGGATGGATGAATAGTAGTGAGTCCACCCTTGGTATCGGGCGAAAGCTAGCGCCGCCTGGTGTACAGGTTCGTAACCTCCCCTTTTTAAATGTCAATCTGTAATTTTCCCTGACTTGGCTCGATTTATGCCAGATTCCCTGACAATTCCATGATTTTTCCCGGTGCATAAAATATCCCTGACATTTCCCGGTTTTCCCGGTTGCTAGACACCCTGATATATATATATATATATATATATATATATATATATATATATATATATATATATATATATATATATATATATATATATATATATATATATATATATATATATATATATATATATATATATATATATATATATTTTTTTTTACAAGCAGAGACATCCTTTACTTATGACGAAGCCCGTTATGTGAGACCAAAATTGCGTCTTTTGGTTCATTCTGCTTCAAGATGACGGTACCATCGTAAGAAACCCATCTCTCGCCCAACAAACACCAAAATGTGTCTGTTGACCATGAAAAGAGGGGACACGTCGATCACCGGACAACATGGAGAACGTGCGGAGAGCTCGCGTTGAATAGAAGCCAAGCAAGCATCTTCGTTGACCGAGAAGGAAGAGAAGAACCTAAGAAGGAACAAATGATAAGGCGCGGGGACTCGCGGAGCACCGAGCTTTTTTGGTTGGAATCATAAGTGAGTGGGCGCCTTTGTTTCTCCACATCCGGCGTTCCAACAGTGAATGGACCTTTTTCACATACCGACGGCACCAGGCGGTGGCTGCACGAACTAAAAATCGAGGAAGGGACCTACCTGCGCTACCAATCGATAATGGGAGCTATGCTACCAGTTTCTTCCGTTCTCACGAGCAGCGGGGCGTGCCCAACGCGCCGCACAAAGTGGGGGCATCCGTGGCGTCCACTTAAACGTCGTGTTATTCTTTCCGTCCGCTTTCTTTTTTTGCCGTAACCTGCAATTATATAGCGATGCTGCAATTACGTTTGCTACTCGCTGATCTATAGCACTCCCTTCCCGAATTTCCTCGATTTTAGGTGCCAATTTCCGGCGCTTGGCATCGGGCGCTCGCGCGTGCGCAGAACGCTTCTCGAAAAAGGATCCATAGAGGCCGAGGCCCAGCGTCCGTGGGCAGCGCCATTTTGGAAGCGGAGAGAGAAAGGGGAAAGGGCTACCGGCGCTTTCCTCCTTTCTGGTTGTGTAGAAAGAGTGAAAGTCCCGGATGAGAGGCTTGGCCGGTGTTGGATGTCTGCTGTGCCCCAACTTCGTTCGCGCTTTCTTTTCTGTTTTAAACTCGCAAACATTAGAGCCACGGGCTTCGATGACGACAGTCCCCCGGTCATCGGGACACCATTGCTCGGTCATAGGGTGCGCGAATAACGACAGAAAGCGTCAAATACTGTCCGAGGACCTATGTAGCTTGCACGGAATCCGGCAAGGCGAGAGCGGCTGCAATGTCTTTTAGCTCCATCGCTTTCCACATGACCCCGGTCTCCGGCGGCAGTGGATTGCGTCCACCGAAAAGACGTTTCCTAAACGCCATCCTCTCGACTGTGCTCGGAACATTTTGTGAATGGAGCGCGCACCGAACGCTGTACCGCCGATGAACATGGGGTACGCTCGCAAGGTGCGTGCCAGTTTTCTCGGGATAATTGCTGTTTCAGCTTGTAAAATTTTGTAACTGAATTTATCTTAGTATTGATAATTTGCAGTGGTGACTGACTCGATTTTATCATCTACAACACTTAGTTGAAGGCTCATTTCTGCCGCCGGGTGAGGCTAGAAATTGTTGAAATGGTAGTTCTATCGGTTTTCCTGAATCGCGATCTTCTGCAGAGCCGGCAAAAGCGCTCCTTGACCTTGAAGTGCCGCTGGTGGGTTGTTTTGGTTGTTTGCTTTGATTGGGCGCTTTGAAGCGCTGGATAGTCGCTGCAGCGTACGTCTCATGTGTTGCGATCTGCGCTTTCGAGCCCAGTGTGCAGGTTTCTTTGTTCGAGTCATGGCATCCGCCACTGCGGCAGATGCCGCACTGGCAATATTGCATCAAATAGTAAAATATTCGTGGCTGCTTTGAGGCTTTCTGCGGTTCGATATAAGTACATTTAGAACGTCTTCGTCGTTCATTCACAAGGAGATATAAGAATACGGATACGCAAGATAAAAAGCAGCGCAGCAAAACGATCGGTGGTAGCTCCGGGTGTTTACAAAAGTTAATTGAGGTTCCCGTTTCGTGTATCGCTTGTTGATTACTAAAACGGCTACGTTAAAATAGGCCCATTGCAAGCAAAATTTGATGAATGGTTCATCATTTCCAGTCATGCGGAAAGCGGCGGAGCTTAAAAACATTGCAGCCGCACTCACCTTGCCGGATTCCATGCAAGCTACAAAGGTCCTCGGACAGTATTCGACGCTTTCTGTCGTTATTCGTGCACCCCATGACTCAGCAATGGTGTCCCGATGACCGGGGGACTGTTGCCATCGAAGCCCGTGACTCTAATTAAGTTTGCGAGTTTAAAACAGATAAGAAAGCGCGAACGAAGTTGGGGCACAGCAGACACCCAACATCGGCCAAGCCTCTCATCCGGGACTTTCACTCTTTCTACACAATCAGAAGGAGGAGAGCGCCGTAGTCCTTTCCTCTTTTCTCTCCCTCGTACTCGCGCGACGTTAAATCGTGGGCAGCGCCATTTTGAGAGCGAGAGAGAAAGGGAAAGGGCTACCGGCGCTTTCATCCTTTCTGGTTGTGTAGAAAGAGTGAAAGACCCGGATGAGAGGCTTGGCCGGTGTTGGGTGTCTGCCGTGCCCCAACTTCGTTCGCGCTTTCTTTTCTGTTTTAAACTCGCAAACTTAATTAGAACCATGGTCTTCGATGGCGAGAGTTCCCGGTCACCGGGACACCATTTCTGGGTGATAGTGTGCACGAATAACGACAGAAAGCGTCGAATACTGCCCGAGGACCTATGTAGCCTGCATGGAATCCGGCAAGGCGAGAGCGGCTGCGATGTTTTTAAGCTCCATCGCTTTCCGCATGACTGGAAATTATGAACCATTCATCAATTTTTACTTGCAATTGGCCTATTTCAACGTAGCCGTTTTTAGTAATCAACAAGCGATACACGAAACGGGAACCTCAATTAACTTTTGTAAACACCCGCAGCTGCTACAGATCGTTTTGCTGTGCTGCTTTTATCTTGCGTGTCCGTGTTCTTATATTTCCATGTGGATGAACGACGAAGACGTTCTAGATGTACTTATATCGAACCGCAGAAAGCCTCGAAGCAGCCACGAATTATTTTACTATTTGATGCAATATTTTGAGTACTATATATAACCTCCAATTTCTATCGCTGATACGTTCGCTGCCGCTGTTCCCCCTGTCGCCGCACTGGCGGATGCCATGACTCGAACAAAGAAACGTGCACACTGGGCAGGGGCGGACGCAGGTATTTCTTGAGAGGGGTGGGTGGGGGGGGGGGGGGGTCAGGTGTTGGTCAGCGTATCATATGTTTAAGACCCCCCCCCCCCCGTTTCGACGCCCTAAATTTTTACACGCGCAGAAGTCAAGAGGGGGTCAGGACATCCGCAACCCCTCTGAATCCGCCCCTGACACTGGGCTCGAAAACGCAGATCGCAACACACGGACGTACCCTGCAGCGACTATCCAGCGCTTCAAAGCGCCCAAGCAACGGAAACAACCCACCAGCGGCACTCAAAGGAGCGCTTTTGCCGGCTCTCTGGTATCGCGCAGGAGATTGCGTATCAGGAAAACCGGTAGAACTAGCTTTCCAACAATTTATAGCCTCACCCGGCGGCGGAAATGAGCCTTCAACTAAGTGTTGCAGATGAAAAAAGTGAGTCAGTCACCACTGCAAATTATCAATATTAAGATAAATTCAGTTACAAAATTTTACAAGCTGAAACAGCAATCATCACGAGAAAACTGGCACGCACCTTGCGAGCGTACCCCATGTTCATCGACGGTACAGCGTTCGTTTCGATGCGCGCTCCATTCACAAAATGTTCCGAGCCCAGTCGAGAGGATGGCGTTGAGGAAACGTCTTTTCGGTTTACGGACGCAATCCACTACCACCGAGACCGGGGTCATGTGGAAAGTGATGGAGCTTAAAGACATTGCAGCCGCTCTCGCCTTGCCGGATTCCGTGTAAGCTACATAGGTCCTCGGACAGTATTCGACGATTTCTGTCATTATTCGTGCACCCTACGACCAAGCAATGGTGTCCCGATGACCGGGGGACTGTTGCCATCGAAGCCCGTGGCTCTAAATAAGTTTGCGAGTTTAAAACAGAAAAGAAAGCGCGAACGAAGTTGGGGCACAGCAGACACCCAACACCGGCCAAGCCTCTCATCCGGGACTTTCACTCTTTCTACACAACCAGAAAGGGGGAAAGCGCCGGTAGCCCTTTCCCCTTTTCTCTCTCGCCCTCTTTCAGTAAAACGGTCTATACCAACGCAGAGCTCGGTGCTTTGTCGTCCGTCTCTCTCTCCCTCTTTCTTTCTGTTTCTCTACGTGTAAGGTGTAGAACTAGCAGCCCCACTCATCACAACGTCAACAACGAGGACCTCGAAGAAGGCTTAGCTGAACCAAAGGCGAGGAGAGCTATATACAGTCACTCCAAGCTGAACTACCCGAGTGCTTAATCCCCTAGGAAAGGCCTGCCTAATGGCGAATTCCACTGGGCGTTTTGGAGCGCGCCGGGATCAGTTGACCAGATCCGGAATGGAGCACACGATCCGAACGGGGTCGCGCCGCCTACGGATCCCCAGTGGAATATGACCACTGCTCCAAGATCGGCGGATGCCTTCCCGTCATTCACCTGCCCGGGAATCCCCTTTCCGCGACCGCCGCGGTCGTTTCGAAGATGTTTTCACAATCGCGGCGCTAACTCGTGTTCGACGCACGAGCGGCAGGAATGGCTCAGGAGCTTCTAGCAAAGATTGCCGGAATGCCGGAAGCTGCTCGAGCAACTTGACGAAGAACTGTCGTCAAGCAGAAGCAGCAGTAAGGCGGGCGGTACAGGCGGCACCTCCCGAGCGGCCATTACAAATTCTTCTGAGGCGAGATGGATGAGATCAGGCGAGATGCCCCGCGAGAAATGAAGTCACGTGTGTTCGCCGAGTGCTGGCTCGTTTCCGGTTGAATCCGCCGAAATCGGCGGAGCGACTTTTCTCGGATCCAGATCGAGATCTGGAGCGGGAGCTAATCCAAAATGACCAGTGGAACAAGTCCGTCTCGATCCCGATCGCCCAGTGAAATAGGATCGCTCCAGAAAAGTCGATCCCGGCGCGCTCCAAAACGACCAGTGGAATTCGCCATAAGAGTTTGTGTCATATTTGCGCTCCATAGAAATAGCAGAGCGCTTCTCTCCCATTGCCCGTCATACATCCCGACGTGCAGTCGCACCGCATGTACGGCGCGCGATTCGGTCGACGCCGCCGCGGCACGCCACATCCCAAGCGGAATGTGGACGAGAGAAGGAGGCAAACACTTCTACAGATACGCGGAGAAGAGACGACCACGTATTCGGGTTACGTAAGCACGCGCGGCGCAGGCTCATCAACGCTCGCCGCGAAGTAGCGCGCCTTTTCAGCTCATGACACACACACACGCACACTCCACAAATTTTCGGTGCCTTCGGTTCCGTAGGCGGTAGCCCGGCGTCCCCCTCGTCGTCGTAACTCGCCGGACCGCGCCTGCCTGCGCTCTGGAGGGTTGTGCAAACACCGGGCGTGTAGCTCGTTTGATCACTTTGCACAGTCGACCTGCTTGTCAGATGCGGGTTATAAAAGGGACCTCGTCTCGAATCTGGCTCGGCTATGATTCAAGAAACGTACCCCTAGTTTCAGGGCATCGCTGTTGGCATACATACAACCGCCCTGGGTACACTCATTGCTTCGTTTGTTTCATACCCGCAACGGCGGAATGGGTCCGAAGCACGCGGGCACACGATAGATATAGACGCTTTCAGGCAGCTGTCGCATGGGTACCGCCATAACCGACCTTAAGATTTTGTTTCCTCTTATTTCGTTCGCTTCACTTCATCATTACCACAGCAGGACAGGTTATTGCCACTTTAGGTGCTACTGCGTCCTTGTCCCCAGCAAAGCCCTCTGTGGAGGGTCGTAAACGCCCGCTTCAGTGGCTCGGTCAAACAAGAGAAGGTCGGCTATGGCGGCTCAATCTGGCGCGTGTTTAAAGCGTCTATATCCCGGGGTCACGAATGCTAGGTTGTTTACGCCTTTATGCATACACCTCGTTCATCCAGTTCTTTAATATTTTTTATGACTCAGGGTGGACAGTTTTGCATAAAAAACAATCATTTTGTCTCTTAGATGTGGCGATTCCTTCTTCTGCGTTCTCATCCACTGATACGGCCATCTAATTGACTACGAAACGATAATAAGGTGCCCAAAACTTTCCACGTTCTGAATTTTTTTTTTATGTTTTCAGTAGCCGCGGATAGATGGATGTGACACTTGCGCATCGAATCGAGGTATGGCGAATGGGATTGAGCAGAAGAAGCAGAGAGACGCGTGTGATTGGTTTCCTTTAAATTGAAACCGCTACTGTCGCATCTATGCAAAGCAAGTCAGTGGATATAAACCTTCCCAAGTACTCCCAAGTGCCTGCTGGGAAAGAAATTAAAGACCTTTGATTGGTTGCATGTGACGTATAGTAATGGTGTTTGAACCGGCCGAAGCTGGAGGTTTTGTTCACAAACACTTACCTTTCGTATACATTACCGTAAAGGAGAGGTATTCTAGGTAATTTCACTTCAGTTCGAAGCGTTATCCGCTGTCAGCGGCGAACACATGGTTTTGATTGTCAAATTTTCCTATTGTGTTACAAATTGTATTGCAATGTATTATAAAAACACAAAGGGCCAATTGTAGTGAATATAACTTTGTACTAATGAGTGTCAAACGGGTGCTAGCTGAATGTCCAATAGCTCGTGCATGGCTCTACTCGCTTACTGCAAGAGCAATCCTCGTTCAAAACGCGCTAAAAAGACAACAACAAAAAAATTCCAACGTTTTGCAGAGAGCGTCGCAACCTGGCGTGTCGACAGAAACATGAGTTGGCCTGTAACCCTTAGTGGTTTGCCGTACCCGCCGTGTTTTCTAAACTAGAGACCTTCCCAGTGATATATAATGCAAAACCATCATTCCGCACTGCCATACGTCCCCAAGACCTTTCCGTAGTTCATGATAAAGTGAAGCAACACGGTTTTCAGCAGTTACAAATCAAAAGCAAGTGCCGATATGTTGCGACGCTCGTACCCTGAGTTTCTTCAGTACGGGCCGGCAACTTGTTCACGCTTCAGCTGTCGGGTCAACAGGTCAAGCACCCTTTCGACGAGCGAACGAGGAATGCCAGAATAAGCGGGAAGCCAGACCGAGAAATAAACGGAGCTCTATCGTGAAATCTTCTGGCATCTCTGGAGGACGGAGAAACGTTTCCTGTGATTTCAGGTAAAAGCTTCAGATAACCGGCAGTCAAGATTCGATGCACCAAGATGGCCAAAATGCCGTTTTTATCGAGGCGTAGCTAATTCAGTGGCCCTATGTGAGCTCAAGTGCCGCGGCGCTGAATCCACAGATTCATCAAAGACACGGCGCCGCTGTCCGAATCAACTTGCCGCATTCACCATTTCCCGTTCGTTCTTCAGCTCTTCTCGGCAACTCAACACCCGAAACGGAGTGAACGCCGCAAAAAGGTCGTGCCGTCCGCAGAAATAGCCTCAGCTTCTGGGAGTCGGGTTTCTTTGTCCAGCGCGGGCCGGCTTGCAGAAGAAAAGAGACCCCCATGCACCGGTCAGTTTCCCTTCGAGAAAAGGTTATCGGACTCCGGCATCGCTCCCACCTGCAGCGGACCAGTCCGGACCGGCGAGGCGGCGCTGCCACCGCACAATGGCAGTCCTGCCATTCGATATTTGCGCTGGCAATTACGCTTGCCCTCCCGCCCGCCCACAAGGAGCCGGGGTAGTATATTGTTGAGAGTTCGCCGCTGCATTTCGGCACCACGATGATTTTCTTTGGGGCGCTCCTTTCAACGCCCCGTTTATTTCTTGGCCCATGGGTTCCCGCTGATTCCGTCATTCCTCGTTCGCTCGGTGAAAAGGTACCTGACCTTTCGACCGACCCGACGGCTGAAGCGTGAACAAGAATTGCCGGCCTATGTAGCGAAGAAACTCGGAGCATGAGCGTCGTCACAACCTGTCGGCCCTCGCTTCAGACTTTTGAACTGCCAATAATTGTATACTTTGTCAATATAATATCAAGAACTTAGAGTAATATAAGTGTATTATTTTTGTTTACTAGGATAACGAGTACCTTCGAGACTCCGTGCATCTAAACCAAAATACCTAAAACGGGAAAGGTCGCACACCTATTGGTATCACAAGCTCAAGCTGCACCTATCCCAACTTGGCCCTCATCAGAATCTAATGATGAATGCACACACTCTATCCGCCTAGAAAGTGAAGGAGAGGAGGATACGACAGCGCGCAGAGGACGTCAGAACGCCAGAGCTCTGACTGGAATGATGAATGGATAGACCCAAACCTAGCTGCCTTTGTCTCCACGGCACTCGTCGAGCGCTCTAGAACGCGGAACGCTGCCGTCCGGCGTTTGGCTTTCCCATTCGAACGCGTTCGACGAGTGCACTGGGGACCAAGGCAGCTGGCTTTAGAGTCTACCCACTAATCTTTCGAGCAAGAGCTCGGTCAAATACTTTACTCGACGTTCTGGCCTCCTCGCGCGCGCTCTCGTCCCCTCCTTTTCCTCACCTTCTCGCGCATGGTCACTGACAGCTTAAGCAGGGTATGGCACATACATGCTCATGCTTTCTGCATCCTGATTGGTTCTTCGGCAATCTTATCGGCAAATGTTGCAATCTGATTGGCTGTGGAACGATAGAATAGAGAGACTCGCCACGCTTCGCGCTTCTTAAGTTGTCAGCGACCATAGTTCTTCAGTGTAAGGCTTCTGATATCGTAGTGTCTCTAAAACCTTTTTTAATGCGTTAGCATTAGAACGCTCGTTTTGACGAAAACCCGGCGGTGTCTTTCGTTTGTCAGCGCCGGGGAGAGAGGAGAGAGGAGGAGAGGGTGACGCGTGCGACGCTCCCATTGGTCCGAAGCGCTGACGTCAGCACGCGTCAACCTCTCCCTCTCTCCCCGGCGCTGACAAACTGACAGACACCGCCGGGTTTTCGTCAAAACGAGCCTTTCGTTTTCGTCAAAGTCACGCGCACAGCTGGCGCGGAGCCAGAGAGGAGGACGCGCCGCGGCGCGGTTAGAATGCGGGCGTGCTCAGTTGCCGCTCTGCCGTCGCCGGTTGTTCTTCGCTCTGGGTTTCCGTAGTAGCGGTGCGTGGGCTGTGATGTGTGTGTGTAGTTAAAACGATGGATGCGGTTCCCTCCACGAGTGATATGGATGCGGTTCCTTCCACGAGTGTTATGGATGTGGTTCTTTCCACGAGTGATATGGATGACCGTATCCAAGGGCGTCGACGAACTCTGACAGGCAGAGTACAGAAAAAGGGTGAAAAATATTACAGGAAGATCTATTGGTGGATTCTTAGGGAATGCGTTAGCATGACCCTTAGGAAACGCCACACACGTCCCCTTTGGGAAACGCTAACACTGACCCCGTAACGAGGCCAAAAAGAGGCAGCAAAAAATAGAGCAAGCAAAAGAGAAAGCCAAAACAGAAAAGTGAAGGGGTCAGCGTTAGCGATTTTCAAAGGGGACGTGTGTGGCGTTTCCCAAGGGTCATGCTAATGCATTCCCTAAGAATCCACCAATGGATCTAATGCACGTGCGTTTTGTAGCATAAATATGTAACCTACTATGACAACAGTGAAGCCCGCACCATCAAAAAAATTGTAAAAAGCGAATTCTTTTCATCCCTTTCCATAATACAGTGTAGCCACGACTATAGGACTTTGGGATAGGGGTCTGGTTTACTTTTCTGCTTTTTTATCATTACAAATTAAACAAAGAAGAAAATTGTTTGTTGCTGGTAAGACTACAAAAATACCATTCCCCCTCCTCCTAGGGGATGAAAAAGCGGAATTCGATGCCTCTTAATCAGCATTTACTGCCTCCAATTCCTTTATAATACTTTTTCCTTTCCATCATCTTCGTCTCAAAAAATAACTAACAGGTAAAGAAAAATGATTTCCTCAATGCAATTTTCAATGCAAAAGAAAGAAGAAATATTCGAGCCGTTGGCGCGTTTGCAGTCACGTTCCTTTGATACGAGAAATTGGAGCCTCCGAGATAGCACTTCGGACGCCTAATCAACCGTCAAATCTCTACCCGTTCCTAGATCATGCTCCGCAATTCAGGTAAGTATACCGTTTCCAAAACGCCACTTACGGAACAAGCAAAGAGGTTCGTTCGTGATATGCACCATGGTTTCCTGTAGGGAAGTGGCTTCTCATAAACGGCGTGGAGCGATATTTTGACGGCCCCTCTGACACTACTGATTCAGCGACTAAGTGAAAAGGAAATTCCACGGTGATATTGTATGAACAATACTGTCTTCCCGTCCACCCATAAATAAACTAATTACAATCTTCGCGCGGAATTGTAGCCTGCACGCGCATTAGGGTTAGGGGAGCACAGAACCGAGAACAGTTTTATTCTTGTTCTTTTATCTCGAAAAGGAGGCAAAGAGTGATGCGTGAGTAACGATAATACATCATTTGAATTCGCCAGAATTGTTTTGGAAAGCGGGCACATACCAGCTTTACTATGCTTTAATATTATAAATCTACGAGTGTGAATATTTTTAAGATCACCGTAAGACGTAATTTTGTTGTTTGTACGGGAAGTGAGGCAGCCCCACGGGGCGTCTAGTGCTATTTCTGTATATCAGGAATTAAACAGTGCGTGTACAGCTGCCAGCCTAGAGCCTTTAACGTGCATGTCACATGCCTGTACTATTTAGAAAAAAAAAAGAGCTAGTAGTATTTGCCAGGTCAAAGCTAACTAACTGCTTGTCACATATTTTACTAAGTAACCTATAGTAACCGAATGTACTAACGGTCAAGCTAGTGACGACTACTAAGTCAGGAAGCTAGTAACGGCTACTAACCAACACTAGCATCTTCCACTACTTTTCGCTAGTAACTGGCATTAACTCCTCGCAGCACCCAGGTGGCGTCGTAGTCGAACGTCAAATTTAAAAAATTGGACAAAACAGTTATTAACGCTGAGGATAGAATTTTTCCAAACGCTGCTCACATGCACATTTTTGCACACGTATTACCATTACCCATCTAACTCAGACAAGTAAATAGAATACAGATGACACACACACGCACACAACACGCTAATTGCTGGACCCCAATGGCTACCCATGCGTCTTTTATACTGATCATTTGAAAGAAGACGGCTGGCCAGTGACCACCGCCTCCCGTGAAGGATGTTAGCAAACGTGGTGCTGCTTTCGCACCGATGTTGGTCTCTTATATTGTTGGTAAAACATCTCCAAGGAATGGTTCGCTGCACTAAGAAATAACGGTACCCGCAGTAAGCATTCTCTATAAAACAGCGTTCCATACAAGTTTCCAGCAGCCATGTTCTTGCTTCTGCGCATAGCAGCTGCAGCTCAATAACATTCTTGCCAGCACTCGCGCTGCAGCTTCTGTGCGCTCATCACGCACCTTTTCCGCGATTGCTCTTATTCCTAATAAAATTATCATATGTTACACCGACGATAACGCAGTGATAACCAGACAACCGTAGTTTTGTGGAATTGTAACACAGTAAAAAGAAGCACTCTGTACTAACTCACGCACACGACATTCGTTTCTAAGCCGTTTTGCTCATAGATATGGCGATTGCATGATATTCTGTGTCACCGGGCAATCCAAAAATGCCCCTGGTCGAGGGTTACGTCAGTTACGCGCTGCAATGAGGTTATGCGACAAAGGTCGAGAGGTCGAAGCGGGCAGTGGATCGGATTGCGGGAGGCTTTCGCTCCACGTGCTCGGAACGGCGATGGGTAAACACACTCGACCACCAGTACTCCCCGCCCCCTCCCCCCTCAAAAAACAAAATTGGATTGAGAAACAAAATTGAACACGTAAAAAGTCCATTTGATATATCTGAAGGTATTGCATTATGCCACATGACGACATAAGCAATTAATCACAAACATTTTCATGCCCAAAATCGATGCATTACTTACCAAGTCTGAGCTGGGAACTATCAACTGCATGTGACTTCTAATAGAACCACCCTCATGCTCTCATTCAAGGCATGCGCAAGGCTGCAAGGGAAGAAAGAGGCGGGCACCTGCTGATTTACTCCTTTAACACTCGCCACGTTGATTACGTCGGCCTGATCACTACAATGCGCTTCTTTATTTATTACAGAAAACAAAAAAGATATACAAATTTTACCGGTGAAGGTTCTTCCCCTGCCTATATCATCCCCTCCCCCCCCCAAAACAAAACAAAAACAAACAAACATCACCTCTTTAAATTTTTTTTTTCCTGAACACTCAGCCTCCGCCCATGCGTTGCGAAAGTGGTACGAACCAGATGCCAAAGTTTCAGAACGAATCCTTATATTATAGAAAAGCTATAAGCGGTTTTCGGCAGACTTGTACGTAACGCGTTACAAGTAATGGATTACTTGTAATCGATTACATTTCACTGTAATTTTGTAACGCTTCAATTACTTCCTTTAAGGAGTAACGATCCTTGTAATTGAATTACTTTTTTGCTGTAATCGATTACAAAATTACCCATTACCAATTTTCTCAATTTCTTTTTTTTTTTGGGGGGGGGGGGAGGGGGGAGGGGTTAGATGTGCTGGAGTCACTCAGCTCTGAGCAACGGTCATTTTTTTTTTTCTTCTTTTTCGAAACCACTAAGCACGGGACCTCGAGGATTAGTAGGCCACTTCACTATGCTTCGTTTCCTGGGTACATTTTTTTTTTTGGTACACCGGAGACTGCGTTTGGGTATGAAAAATGACCTTATCCAGCCTCTTGTGAGTAATGTATTTAAACAGCGCTCTTTTTATTTGATTTTATTTTTTCACGAGAGGGATTGGGTGTGTTGGCGTCACTCACTCAGCTCTAAGCAAAAACGGTCAAGGCTTTCTTTTTTATTTTTTCGGAACAACTGAGCGCGAGACCCGAAGGATTATGCTACCGTAATAAAAAAAGTTGAATGAAAAGTAACGTGCGAAGTAATCGATTACTTTAGAGTAATTTTTCGATTACTTTTTTGAGGCTGTAATTGTAATTGTAATCGGTTACTTTTTACAGTGAAGTAATTGTAATTGTAATCGGTTACTTTTTTCAGTAACGTGTACAAGTCTGGTCTTTCGGAAACTTTCAATGGGAAACTAGGTCCCCGTCCTTGGTAGTTTGTGCCACCTTAGCTTCATGTGTTCGTGGGTTTTGCCCAGGCTGGCGGCTGTACCGCACTGGCTAAATTGCCCATCTACAGCGAGTGACTCGCCGCAACTTTAAATGGCTGACCAACTTACACGCTGTATAAATATCCCCTGACCCAATTTTTCCACCACCATTTTATTGAGGAAAATTTTAGAAAATCGCTTATAAGTTTTGAATAAAAACGGACTATAGAAGCTTGCGCTGAAGGTGGAGGTTCCATAGTCTCAGCGTAAGGGTGAACGGAGTATATACTCTGTTTCATACTTAGCGTGCAACGCTGTCAAAGCTACTGGCGCGAGCGCGTGGCTTCATCTTTGGTTTTGTTTGCGCGAGAACGCGTGCAAATGATCAACGAGATCAAGCCCCATGCTCGCGCCAAAAGCTTTGACAGCGCTGCACGCTAAGTATGAAACAGAGTATAGACCTTTCTAATGTTTACAGACTCACAGTCCAGCGTGCGATCTCGACAGCCCAGCACGTGCGTGTTCGTCGCTTCGGAAAGCGAGCAAAGCACGCGCCATACGCACGAACACTCAAAATGGCACCGGAGCTATCGTCAGCATCTGATCACGCACGTTAACAAACGTTATTAAAAGAAATAGTAGAATGAACATAAAGAACATACTTTTTAGTGATTTTTGTTTTGTTCTTGTTGTTTTTATTTGCAGGTTAAAATTTGACGAATGTGATTTTGCCATCGTAGGCGTGCGTGAACAACGTGGGCGAGGGTGACGATGCAGGACCGAAACACGAAATAAAAATATTCGACATTTTGCCGCTCGAACTTGAAAGCTACCGGCCTATGAAGCTCTTCCCTCATTTGTATACCCATCAGTGTCGATACGGGCATAGAGAGCAAGAGAGAGAGAGAGAGAGACGGCGAGACCAACTCGTCGATCGTTTGTTTTTCCCCTCTTGCGTACGACACGGCGTCTCGCGCAGCCTCCACAACCGGTGCTGCTGCGTCGCTGCTGCTCCGTCGGTCTGTGTGTGCGCGCGCGCGCGCGCACTGTCTTCCTCCTTCCTCCGCCATCTTCTCCGTTTCGGGGTCTGCGCAGGGAACGCATTCGGGGGTGAAAACGGAGCCCCCGTCGGTCGGAATGCAGGAAGTTGGAAGCGTCCTAAAAGGAAAATTGCGGGGTGAAAATGGCTGCTGCTGCTGGTGTCCTGCAAACGCTCTCCTTTTGTTGTCCAAAGGCCGACGTCGTCGTTGGTCGTCGAGTCAGACAGGGGAGCATGGCGCGGACGGTTTGTTGCGGGCCACCGTTTGCCACGATTCGCGTTTTTCGTGAATCCCGGCCTCACTCCTCGTTTATCTTTCACCGGCTTCTCTTTTTTTTTTTCCTTGTTCTTTTTATTACACCCCCAAGATCGTAGAATATGGGCAAATAAGAAGGAATACGGTCTACACTCTAATAAATTTGGAGGCTCTGCTTTCCCGCAAAGCAATTGGGAGAGCCAATCACTATAGTTTAACTTTACGGAAAAAAACTAGGTGAATAACAAAACTAAAAATACGTGCAGACCTAGGAAAAAAAAGAGTTTGCGCTGTTGCACTTAGC
The DNA here is from genome assembly GCA_037355805.1 of Ixodes ricinus. Taxonomy (NCBI): domain Eukaryota; kingdom Metazoa; phylum Arthropoda; class Arachnida; order Ixodida; family Ixodidae; genus Ixodes; species Ixodes ricinus. The sequence goes on along the minus strand of JAZHYW010022397.1, from coordinate 110,833 downwards.
AGCTACGTTTGACCGTTCTCATTGCCAGACCGCGGACTGTTTTCTTAAATCAAATCATATGAGGCTCGTCGTTCGCCGACTTCCTCCGTAGATTGAAGCGAAATGCTCTCCCTCGTTCTTCGCAGCGAAGTAGACGCTTCAGTTGTCTTAGATTGCGCAAGACTAATTTTGGTGTAAGAAAAGAAGAAAAAGAAAAGCCCAACTTTTGGTAGAGCGTCTTTAAAAAAAAACGATGCCGCGTTATAATGGGTGGAAACCGAACTGCCGAATTGAGGGAATTGCGCGCGCACGCCCTCAAATTTTGTAGCGCGGCGGCGCGAAGAAAATGGCGCGGAAGTCGTGTCCTGGAATCCGTTCTTGTTTGGTGTACGAGACTTTGAACGGAAGTTGTAATATCGCTGCCCAATCGAAATCGGTTAAAGACGGTTCCGGAATTTCCACTGGGCCGTGGTACGAGAAAATTGTTTACGGTTTCGGGGTTTGGTATACTGCGATAATGCCGGCTCTGAACGTGGATACCAGCTATTGGCGACATGCGCGATCGAAAGTGTCGCTGTGGTCGGCCTGCCAACGATTGGCCGAATGCTGACTATGACGTCAGGAAAGGATTTCTCATCGACGAAAATAAGAGGAATGTAAGAGCTTGAATTTTGATGGTGTTGGCAGTGTCGCTTTGAGAGGGTAATGATTTCAAGCTTCCACTGCATGCTCATTGCAAACACCATCGAATTTGTTGTTCGCAAGGTAATGACGTCACGAAAGGTAGCCATGGGATGGCGCCACCAAAACACCTCGCCGCTAATAGGGGCTGAGACTTAAACTAAAAAAAACAATTGGGGCACCGTCTCGCTAAACGTTTTGCGCCCTATCCAGGCCTCAATATGATGTTGTCGTGACGATGTTAAACTCTCCAGGTACTTATCTGAAAACAACGTGAATAAAAAGGACTGCCTACAGTATTGGAGCAAAACCTAGCGTTTCGCCATTGAGCCCCAACGAATAAAGTGAAAACATGCACACTCCGCGACTTTGTTAACGCGAACAAACCATCGCCGTTTTTGCTTTTTTTCAGTATTGAACGACTGCCTTTAGAACTACTATAGAGGTGGAAAATATTCAGTTGGGGCACTAACTTAAGTGGTACATTTTGGTGTCCGCCAGTATTCTTTCGAAGTAAAACGCGGAAAAGCGCCGAAGTCGCGTTAGCGCTAACAGTGCCGCGCAGTGTACTTGTTAAGTATGACTGTGAGACAAAGCCCACGTTACTACTATGACATTATTGTGTCTTCGTGGCGGTCATAGAGTGTACATGAATACTACTCCTTCCTACAAACCCGCGACAGTGTGTAAACAAGCGATAATTCTGCCACAGTTTCGGGCATTCATTCTCCACCCGCTCGCGCGTACGTACTGCACTCACCATTTCCAGTCTGTTGTCCTTGCGAAGTTGAATATTGTAGTGCTCCACCGATTCCAATACGCCGCAAGCATTCCGAGGGCTTTTAGATTGGAGGCAGTTCTTGGTGCCATACTCTCAGACAATATGGGGTGTAAGGTGATGCACCCCTTGTCCCATATGTAACACCTCAAAACAACAATTCGACGTTCAGTCCACCGACGTCTAACCGACAATCCCAACTTTCACGATCGGCTTGCTAGTCGAGCGATACAACATATCAAGATAGCTAATATAGGCATTGAATGCCGCAGTAAGACAATCAAGGTTCTTTTGGCCCTGCTGCAAAACCCCAGTGTTTTCTTTTGCAGTCTTTGATACGCACATTAGCTATTTAGTGCGTTATATCCAACAGCTATCAAGCCGCTCGTAGAAGTAGGTATCGCCAGCTCGAAGTCAGTTGACTGTACGTCGAAATGTAGTTTTGGGGTGTTACATATGGGACAAGGGGTGTACCCAATTCACCCCATAAGTAGATAAGCACTTAGCAAACACTTTTCATCACGGACACACCTGCATAACCTTGAACCTTCTTTTCTTTTTTTAGGTCTGGAGTTCCGCTGGTGATGACAGAATGATAGATAGAGGGATTCATCAAAGTGGAAGATGATAAACAAAGAAGTCAACCTTGCTTATCACGCTGATCTGCTACTGCTAGAATTGAAAAAAAAAGAAAATCAATATAGGAAAAGAAAATATGTGCGCCCACGAAACATCGAGGACGTCTACCCGGGTCGCCACAAACCTTAGCAAGCGCCAGGCCGACAGGGCGGTAAAAGCTACATGTGCAAGTCGGACCAGTCAACCGTTGGTACTATGGCAACACGTGATCAAACTCTTTCTCTCTGAATACTCACGCGCAGGAGCGGGGTCAGGCGATGAAAGGCAGGTCACTAATCGGACCTTCGAGCACGTAGTCTCCACACCGCCCAGTCAGCTTAGCGGTGAATGGGGGAAAATATATTCCCACTTCCGAGACAAACGATATTTTTTCTTCTGCTGGTGAAACAACATCAGCTTTATAGCGGCCCGGAAATTATTTGGCAGTGCAGTCACTGTTTGCGTAAGAAGTGTAGGATGTGGTGAGTTTCGAGTATGTTATAGTCGTTTCACAGTCAATCAGATGGCGGCATTAGTCGATCGGGACGACGAACAACACCTCACGAAGCAAGGAGCCTGAAGATAATTAACCAAGCCCCGCGTTTCTTATTCAGCTCTTAGTGACTATATACTACTTGCTCACAAGCACGCATATTCTTTTGTAGCCAATTAATAACCCTCAATGTAAAAAAAAATCCAAGGACACCTAAGCACCTTTTACAAGTTGTGAATGCGAAGGCATGAATGTCGTTCTTCGCGCCGCGGCCGCTGCTGATCCTCTCGGCGGGGCCGCAGCGCCAAGGAGCGTGGGGTGGCGTTCCTTGGAACTATGCCGCGCTCGAGCAAAAGTGAGATTATCCATCAATTCGCTGCTACAGACTACAGGCTTCGCTCCATCGGACAGGGGAGTTTAGGCGCCGTCTGGCGCGGCTTCAAAAGCTGATAACGCCGGTTCGCTCCATGGAACGGTTAATGCTTTTGCATTAAAAAGAAGTGCTGTAAGCAGAGTGTGTCCCACATCCCTGCGAGTATTGTGTGGTGTTTTCACTCATTATTAAAATGTAGATTCATTCTTTCATTTTCTTTTAATAACTGTAAAGTGCAAACATTTTCTTTTTAAGCGCTTAGGGGCGGAGTTGTTTAAAAATGCGGGTTTTCTGGGTCGTTGATTTCCATCGGCTAGCCTTTGCACCTCTTTGCCTCTTCCTCTAGCGTAGCGCTTCTCGTTACGCTCGTGGATTATTCAAAATAACAGACACATGAACGGAAGAGGACCTAGGTTTACCCGGCAATTGTTGGCAGAGGAAAAGAGGAAGCCATAAAACTAAGTCGCTTCGGTTCGTTGGTCCTAAATAGGGTTCCGTGTTTTCGGTGTTGGTATTTCTTCGAATTCGGAGGTGTTCTTTGTGTGGCGTTTATTTTCCGACGAATTCGGTGTTCATAGGAGTCAATTTTCGGTGTCGGTCAAAAAAGAAATTGGTGTTTGTAAGGACCAGAGCTTGTGTTTTCCTTGCTTGAATAGTTGTTTATTTTTGGCCGCTCACCGGCATTGATGAACGGGACCCCTTTTCGAGAGGAGGAGGGGAGGGGGGGGGGGTGGGGCTGGCGGGGCGCGGGAGGGGGCAAATGGCCCCACTGCGAGCGCGCTCGGCGCCACCGCGCGGAAGGAATGTGTCCCCTTGGGGGATTGAGGCGGACCTTTGAGGCGGGGAAAGTCCCGAAGTCGGTCGCGGACGTGTGTCGTCCGCCGGCCCTTTGTTAATAAATGTAAATCGTCGTCGCTGCCACTCCCTCGCCATCGAAGTCACCAGCCGCGATCGGGGAGAGGATTTTCGACAACTGACAGCCTCTCCCCCCCACAACAAGAACTTTACTGTGTTTGTCGAAGCTCATGCCGGGGAAAGCAGGACACAGTCATGGGATTCCCCAACCTCGAGGGAACATACATGTAACCCGAAGATTTGGAAAACGGTTCTGTACCGATGAGAGAAGCAAATGAGATAAGAGGCGCGATTCCCCAAGAAAAAATTCGCCTCGCGGACAGTTCGGATGTCCGTGTTCCAATGAACACATGCCGTCAGGCTGCGGTTAAAAATTCTTTCCGTAAAGCTTTTTTTTTTTTCAGGAACAGTATTAATTTGGGGTTGTTCGGTTGTCCCCGATTTTGAGAAAAATAGCTCGGTTGTTATTTCTCGGGGTTTATTGGTATTAGCAAAACGTGAGACACTAGTCAAACGCCTTTCCATTGATTATCACCGAGGCGGAAAATTCCGAGTCACTGGGCTGTAGACGCACGCGCGCTGTCTGAAACTACTTGGAAGAGAGCCATTGTGCATCCTCGAAACGTCCCCGCGAACTTCCAGTCAGATGAGGGGGCACACAATGTCCACCTTAGCACCGCTTCTTCGTAGCAATTATGAAATATTTTATGACCTGTTCTCCAGGTGGTTAGCTCAAGGACCGGTTAGTGAGAGCTTTGTGGAGATTTTCTTATCACTCCTGTAAGACAACCGATCCATTTTTATACGTTTTATAGCGCAAAAAAACAACGTCGCTAAATCCCCAACATTTTGATTTCCGTAGAACTTCATCGTCGCAGGTTTCTTGGCATCAACAGGCTCGCAAAGCCTGCCGAAACGGAGCGAATGGAAGTTTCTTGGGAGCCATGAGCCGGCTTGCGTTTGTAAACGGAGATATGGTTTATAGACAAAGATGGCACCCCGCAAAGGGTGATTGAATGGGGCCAACACGAAATGAACCGGTCGTGATCATGAAGAAATAACACGAGAAATGACTGACACTTCGAAAATAATTGTGAAAGACGGACTCAGAATTCACTCAAGATTGGCAGTCTTACGAATCATAAGACTGCCGATCTTGCGTTATCAACAAGATTTAAAAAAAAACTAGAAAAAAGTAGTAAATAAATAGAAACAAAGCACCTTTTGCATCGCTTCACGCAGATCCTCCCAGTGAGACCGTTTACTTTTTTTTTTGTTCCTTCGTGGCGTTTTGTTGGCGTTTCTTGATACTTGAATAGTTTGGAGTGTCATAGTCCTCGTTAGCAAACTCCTTCTATCAACTTCAGATTAGGAGCAGTGTCAGCTATGAGCAATTTTGTTATCTTCCTATCTCTCTTGAGGTGGTAGTAACGACAGACCAACTTGCACATCAGACACACATATACCTAAGTACAACACCACAGATAGCGCGCCAGAGGGACGCCTAACTTGGCCTAACTTGGGAAATCATAGGGGCCTAACTTGGGTCTAATAAAGCTTTGCTCCAAGGCGTTTCTTAGGGCCTACGTGCTTTTCTTTGGTTTGGTTTTTAACTAGCCAGTGAAACGCTAAGTCTGGTTTATCTCTGGTTCGGCAAAGAATTACCAAAGTGCCAGGAACGAGCCAAAAATGTCGCGTGACAACAGAACTACCAGCAGTAAAGCCTTATTTCGGCATTTGCATGAGACTTGAGGCCCAAACGTATCAGACGAAAAAGTTAGCAATCTGGCAGTGGAGCATAACTCTGACACTTGTTTGGTCATTTAGGGCCAAAATGCCTGGACTCTGGCCCAGTAATGTGAAATTTGGTTATCGTTTGGCTTGTTTGGACTTTCAAAGCCCTAAATTGCAAGACACAAAAAACAACAGATTTTGGCCCAAAGAACAGTGCTACTGAAGGTAATTCAGAAACCACCCGTGTAACATTGAAATTAAAGCGATTAAAGAAAGTTACATCTAGCATGAATAAAATAACAAGTTATATCTACACGACAACTACCGTCTTAAGACCGATCATGTTGTCGAAGCTACGCGCATTGCAGGTAATGCTAGCTAAGTTGTGTTTTAGAGCGACAGGCGAATTCTAAATTTCGAATGGCGCACTTTCTCATTTCTGACATTAAAGTGTACAAGCGAGAAAAAGGTTGCCAGTCTCCGCTCCACTGCTCAAGCATTCCCATTAAAGAGTCTGGGCTTTCTGGATTCCAGATCGTTCACTGTGATAATATAACCATAAATATTCCATTTTACATTCAAAAATATCGGAATTCGGATACAGTTTAGTAGAAATGGTCACATTCCCTTGATAGCTTAGACCATGTTGATTTTTAGACAAATCAATCTCTCTACTCGAGGGAAAATGTTTCGCATTCCAGAAGATATGCAGAGATCGCTTGCGCGGTCTTGATGGATGAACAATTTCACCAAATGACTTTAGCGGATACCAAGTTTAATATTGCTTATAAGACATACCAATGCCTCTATGTACACGAACAAAGTAGTTACGTGAGGCAAGGCAAACCCTCTGGTTACGTGGCTGGTTCGAGGGAACGACGTCCTAATTTAAACTTAGGTAACGCTTCGTTTGCAGAACACACAGCCGCAAGATGAAGTTGTCAACAGCCTACCGACGAAAAACAAGCTGTCCTTTACGAGGATCAAGCGGCTCGTCCATGTCCGGAATTCAAAATGATGTAGTATATCTTTTCGCCCTCGAATAACATATCAAACCCGCTCCGAAAACCTGATTGCAGCTCAAGATGTCCTTGTACTATAAATGCTTCGTATGAAGATGCGGGGTCCGAGGGTTGCGAGGTGCCTACAGGAGAGTCCTAGTTTCGCAACGAAAAAAGCAAGAAGGTTTCACGCGTATATATTTTTTTAATCAATATTCGTTTGTGCTGACATTTGCACGCGGTTGCAAACCTTCAACAGGTCATAACTCAGTTTCATGTACGGTAAAAAGTTCAAAACAAGATGGGCGTTATATCCGTGAATGTCAGGTGAATTAAAAAATACTTTCTTAACATAAGATGTGTTTTTGTGCTGAATTTCATGCGAAAATCGTTATGTTCTAGTCACTAGTGAAACAAAATGTCGTTACAGGAAGGAAAAAAACAAAAATAAAGGATGCATAGCCTCTAGCAGGCAGTGTAGAATGCGGAGCACATAGAAGAATACTTAATCGTAATTAATCACACTTAATCCTAATCAGAAATTATTTGCCAAGCGGCGCAGCCGCAATCGATCCGCAGCCTGACGCCTTTGCTTGGCGCCACTATGAAGGAGACAAACGGGAAAGCAAGCAGTTGAACTAAGTAGTATTCAGGAGACCCTGTGATAGTAGGAGACTGTCGGCGCACGCAGCTGGCTTCCGAATGACATAGCGTGGCTCCCTTCGTGATCTCACGACGTCACGTCCAGGGGCCTGAGTGCGTCGTGTGTGCAACGCACCCGCAATCACCCAGAGCATTCTATAGCCATGCATAACAAACCGCAATGCACGCATAATGCAAACACGGCACATGCCTTGAGGGTATGTATAAATAATGAAATAAAATACTATGTGCTTCCCGGGTTTATCAAAATGGTGAACACAACTTTTTTTTCCTTCTGAAAAGTAAAATGTTATTCTCCTCGTGCTTATTCTAGAAAACAAAAACGATATATAAAAGGTTCGCAGCATTTACGTTTTTACTTAGTGACCATGGCGTCCCTGTTTGGCCATGCCGGGTTGATTCTTGCCCATTTCCGTGAGAAAGTGGATTGTTGCGAAATCGAAATCAAATGCGACCAGAAATTAAGATGTCAATGTACTAACATATGAGGAGCCCCTGTAAGACGCACCGACAAAAAGGATACTGATAAATTTCGGCCATCTGGCTGCCGTTCAAATTGACTACGCGAGAAGGCCAGTTGGGGAAAATTGAAATACACTTTTCCGCGTACATGCTCAGTTAGATCGTCTTTTACCTGGCCCCTTGTTTGCACGCGAGCATATTCTTTCACGTGAGCTGTGAGCGCTACCCAGGCTCATAAAGCCGGCTGTCAATGCGTAAAACATCTTTCATGAGGTGAGTGCCACGTGCAAAGGTGTTTACGCATTGACAGCCGCATATGTTCTTCCGCTTGAGCGAGGATTGGAGTTCGCAGCAACACCTTCAATGCGACTGAGAAATTAAGTTGTACGTTTGTGTTACCATATACTTTTGTTCTAAATGTTTTTCGATATATCCACTTCGAATCAATGACCGGAATGCAGGCACTCCTTCGCGTTCAAGCGATTATAATTTATCGAATGCAAGAGTCGACCTACCTTTCATCGCCACGACGATTATTGTCGTACTCTGGTGGCACCTAAACGCTTTCGTTCAAAAATAGAGTCAGATTCATCACTATTCTCAAATAAAGCACGACTCTTAATGAGTAATTAAAGATACCGACTACGTCGCTCTTTTTAGAATGCTGCCTATTGGTCGACGACGCGACTTTTGTTGGGGTTTTCGGAACGACGAAATTTGTGTATAGATGGATTCCTTCACATTTAGAAGCGGTTAAAAGGTTTCATTGACAAGAACAAAAAAATGGGTTGTGTGCACGTTTATACAGCCTAGAACTTGGTCTGCCTCAACGGGCGACGAGTCTCCCAGCTGTAGATGAGAAATTTAGCCAGTGCAGTACAACCGCTAGCCTGGGGTCTTTAACTCCTTGACAAGAAACCGTGCTAATACAAGCGCAAAAAAAAAGAGTGTAGTTTACGGAAAGATAAACATGCGCCATAAAAAGGAAAACACACTGGTACGGGTAAAGGCAAACAAAAACAGAGGAAAGGATAGCTGGTATTATCCGCACCAGAAGCATAAACGTGTTTGGACTGCGAAAACTGTAAAGCGATAACAAAAAAAAGTGTTATTCCCTTTCGCAAGGCGACTTCAAGCCCGTTTTTGTTTTCTCGCCAGCTCACCAAGCCCGGCTTGGGCCCACGAGCGATTGGGAGAGAGCGGGACATTGGCAACATTGGGCGGTCATCCTTGACGTTCAGAACCAGATCTGCTCAGGGACAACATGGCGCGAGTACAAGCCGAATTAGAAATGCGGGTCCCATTTTCTTTTTGTTTCTGTTGCACATACATGGACGCACTCACACACACGAAAGAGCGCACGTGACACACAGACTGACACACACGCGCGCACACAACGCCTATGGCTGATTGCGAAATCTATAAATTACGCCCGCGACCTCATTTCTCGCTCTACGCGTTCTTCGAGAAAACAGGAGGAAAAGAAAAAAAAAGAAAGAAACGGAGCAAAGAACGAAAATGATTGGGCTTTGATAACGGATGGTCGACATCTAGCAAAAAAAAAAGGAGCCCGCGGCGACCAGAGCGAGAACTCAACGCGCTGGAACGCCAGTGCAAAAACGCTTGTCCGCCAACAAATTATTGCACGAAAAGGTTGAGCGCGTGCATGCTCAAGTATGGAGATACTACTAATGTTCCTTATGGGTGTTTCAAAATAATTACCTTTTCTTTTCTCTCTGCCGCATGTTTTCAGGTTGACCGCATGCTAATCACATACTTGAGAACGGCTCTGCAGCGTTGCTAAACGAAGCGGCTCCCTTCCATGTACGATTGGGACCATATACGAGTATGTATCTGTTTTAAGTCCTTGTTTAAACCAGGGGTAGCCAAATTTGGACGTTCAAGTGAGGCTCGCGGTTAGTAAATGAAACCTCCCCTCCCCCCGGCAGTAGGACTGGAAACTTCTGTCAATATGCGGATCAACGCACTGCTGTAAGGCACTCATCTCAACAATGAGGGCAGTAAAATCTAAACAGCCTACGACCCCGACGGAGAAACGCGTATCTGAACTGCTTACTACTGCAACTACGTCCTTCGATTCAAACTTCAAGGTGCTTGTTTCGCGAATCGTGACGCACGGTAAGAAAACATGTTTATCCAGCAATCGCTTTATGAGTGGAATTTGCTGTGGTCACCCAACGAGATAATAAATAAATAAATAACAACCTCCACCCTTTTTCAGTGCGGGGCTTCACCTAAAATTGTTATTTTTTTATGGTTCTTCGCATATATCTGTTTGGCCACCCCTGTTTTTAAAGGTTCACGGAACTGAAGCTTTAGCGACTCTCTCGTCAAAACTTTACACACGTAATTATTTTTTTTTCTTGCTTCTTACAATTTCTTTTTCAATAGTAGCCGCTCTCATAATCAGGATGACCAATTTTAGAGCACAAAACAAATATAAACTTTTTTTTCTTTCTTTCTCAACGTTCACTTCAGCAAAAGCCGATGGGAAGGTCGTTGGAGTAACGTAGTCAAAACGTTTCCCTCAAGCTTGTTTGTGAAAAGCTCTTTGTTTAGTGAGGGCTTTGTAATAGGGTGAGGAAATTACAACAATAACTTGGAAATTATCGTTTTTAAACGACACGAAGACTTCCGCTTAAGGTTATGATGACCATGACGGTCCCATTACCTGATGCCGAAGCTCTCGTGTTTTCTTTTCTTTATTGTATTTATTAGAATAAAGCCTCGTACTCATATCGTATACCCGGGCATGCCGTAACATTATTTCCCCCCGTTTCCCTCAGTTAGGCAATAATATATGCTATAGTTGAGATTCTACGGGGCAGATATGACCGCCCGTCTACAATGATGTCGAGTAGGGCAAAGAATCAGGTTCAGCTTCACCAGTTCCTCTTTAGCGTTCTCGGCTCCATAAAACAGAGTTAGCAAAAACACGTTCACTTCTACCGGAATCGCAGACAAACAGCATAGTTTCAAAGCAGCTGACAAATAAGTAATCGGAATATTTTTAAGGCTTAAAGCAAAAAAAAAAAAAAGCCCAGGCTAAGCGGTTGAATTAATTTACATAATTGTCGTGCCACTGTAGTTGAAGGCATCGCATGAACTCGTCAGCCAACCCCTGTCTTTAGCCATGTTCCCCATGACAAGTCTGCCTTGAGTAAAAATGTTGTTGTTAGTGATTATATGACTGATTCAAAGTCCGAAAATAAAAACGAATAGGGTGAGATATGCAATCGACGAAGTTTTGTTCTCTTCTATCTCACCTTGTCTCTCTCACAGTCTTGACGTCGACCGCCCATCTACCATCAATAGCCTGCTTGTTAATTTGCAGACTCTTATAGCTCAAGATTATGGGGTGCTTTTATTTTGAAACTGACAAGATTAAATGACTTAGAGCACCAAGCAGCATGCCCTCAATCTCTTATAGTTAGGTTACGTATAACGAATTTACTCATTTTCTTAATCCAAACATTTCGCCTACCTAGTCATGTAAAAATCAAAAACTCTAAGTTTGCGTGTGTATCCGTAGCGTGTTTCATATTTCGTTATCCAAGTAAATTCTGCTCCTGGTAAGCACAATTAACAAGTCAAGTTAGTTAAATGTTTTATTCAGACAAACCACAAGTATAGTGCAGTCGTCTGGGGAGGTCGTCATGAAAGGCAGTGACGAGCCTCGCGAGGCGACAGCCTTCCCTCCCCCTCACTTCCATAGCAGTGAAGCTGTTATGAACGATTCTCAATTCAATCTAATGAGTTTCAGAGTGGCAGCCGATGTCTATCGCTTGGAGACTTCGCTATGTGAGGCCATAAACAAGCTCAGTCTCTAGGAGAAGAGTCAGAAACCACAATGGAGCTCTTAAGAACGTTTTATTTTACGCGTCTTTATAAAATATTCCGCTGACTCCGTACTCTTAATTAATGGTAAACAATCTAAACGAGAAATTCACGATAACAATGGCGAGCGTCTCACTGGCACGTTTGGTTCTGAAGGCTGAAATGATCAGCTTGTTCAGAACAGACTATAGTTTGACGTAATGTGGCCACTGTATTATACATGACTCGTAAGTAACGTCATTGCACGATGCTGGTGGTCGTACCTAGTTGTCCTTGCTTAGAAAAACCTACTTGTTGGTGTAAATGTTGACTTCAAAAAATAAGCAGCATCAAGGCCTCAAAAAAAAAAAAAAGAAACTAGAGTTTGGGGCATAATTACCCCCTGTATAGTTTTAGATAATAAAACCTGCAAATATCAAGTTTGTTTGTGAACAGGATGCCGCATTGGCCTCATTGCGGCATTTAATCTAGAACATTCCGACCAACGCAAACTCGTAATTTCCGTTCCGCCACTTCGAAGGCAACCACGCCCGAGTAAACAGGGTCGTGCGTACACTCCCATAGGAGTTGGAAGTCATACGTTGCTTCGTTTATGATTGTCATTATCCCATTGGCGAAATCACGTTGTTATACGCGCAGTATAATTACTACGAGGCGTTGTGCCAGAAGTGCTACAAGCATGCGCTCGCGCTACATCGTCGATAAAAAGTCGAGAAAAGGAGGGTACGTCTGGTAAATGTTGCTTTGATAACGAATATTTATTTTGAAAGGAGCTTTTGTGCTTTATATGAATCATATAAAAAATGTTTAATGTTTTTCACGAAGGTATCTCGAGTTCTGCAATAACGAAATAAATTATGCCTGGAGAAAACGGAAACCCGGTCTTTGTTATCAACAAACGTCCTTCAATACTTGTGACTTTTAGCCTTACCGTTTTCAGCAAAACTTTGTGAGACGATAAGCAACCCCTTAATTATAAACACGTCATGAACCGCATTGCGCGTCAGTTAGCATCTCAAGATCTTTGACACAGATAGCCTGAACGGAATGTCGGAGCTTGCTTTCATTATGCCTCTCGGTTATCGCTTGAAAGTCAGATTTTAAAGGATAAATTGTAGCTTTGGGCTTTGTATACGCGAATTTCACAACATCGACAGTTTGGGGCTGAAACGTACGCATGCCGTGTAAGAAAAATGAGAAACCGACAATCAATTGCCTTCGGGAAATTTGTGTCGCACATTGAGCAACTACGCCTAGGACGACAAGGTCAGTGAAGTTGTAACGTAAACATTACATGGTCGATTTTATTTTATTTGGCTCTTATTTTATGGGGTTTCGGCTTCAGATCTTCCAGAGTGCGTGCTCATGACGATTCTAACAAAACCTATAATACAATCTCAGCGATTACGATTCAAACTAAGGTGCCGTGCGCGAGGAGACATCCCTAGACTCTAAGAACGTTTGAGGAAATTACTGATTCGGTGCCCGTAATCGTCGTTATTAGTCGAACGGAAAGTTTCCTCCCCAGAACAAAACCGCTCTCCTGGTGCTCTTTGATCTGTGTTTAAAGCTTAGGAAAGTAGAGGAAGGTCCATTGTAAACCCTGCAATCACTATAAAAGAGAGATTAAATCGAATCAAAAATTTATTTTTCTTTATACATCTGTTTTGACGAAATGGAGTTCGTGAAACCACTCTGCCGTGTTCAATGGATGGACTCAGCAGTACGAAACGTGCCAAATTAATTAATTACTCGTAATAAATAATACATCGAGCAATTTTAGCTTATTATGCTACGTCCCCTAAGTAGCATTCATGCGAAAAGTGTGGTTCTGTGTTGAGGCAGTGGCGTGTATTTAAAACTGTTTCCTTTTTGGATAACTAATTTAGGTAGTGCTTAAAAAACAGTGAAATACTGTTTATAATTTCTCGAATCATGAGGGGTGAGATGAAGGTGTAAGAGCCGCCAAAGAGACAAGCAAAGCGAAATCTAACACTTTAGCATAAAAAAATATAATGTTTTATGATTAGTCATGCCAGTTGTGATGTTGACAGACATGCATTATTATAATCATAATACACGAAGGCGTCCAGTTCCGTTGTGTGTAATAACAAACTCTCATACTAACAAACTGTTATACTCAAAAGCAGACTAACATGCCAGTCAGCGTACGCGGAGCGCAGGTTCGTCTGCTTCTTGTGCAGGGGGTTGTGGTGACGTCAGAACGACGCCAAGCTCTGATTGGCTGATTGAAGAAAATAGTGGGTAGACCTCAAGGCATCTAGCATTAAGGTCTACCCACTATGCTTCCAATCACAGCCAATCAGAACTCGGCGTTGCTCTGACGTCACCGCAACCCCTGCAAAAGAAGCGGACAAACTTGCGCTCCGCATAATCAACTGGACAACAAATTTAACAATTTTTGTTTTCTAATAACGTGTAGAAAGGCGAAAAAGAGGACAGAAAGTATTCGCCAATACCTGCGCAAAACCCAATCCGGCGAGCTGTAAAAGCAGAATGTATAAGTGACTGCGCACAAAAAGAAGAACGACTTATGACTACCCGTGTGAAACGCAAAAGTAATGAGAAACCCTCTGATGCGTTCGAGCGTGGGAAGTTTATATATAAGTAAATCTCTGGATTGCGGGTAATTTTTGAAGTTGCAATTGACTGTGTACGTTTTCGCCGAAGCACCTCCTTCGTGTGTTTGATCTCCGGTAATAAGGCGGGGTATTTTAGTTCGCGAGATTCCAACAAGTAACTGAATAAGGAGCTGAAAATGGGGTTCAAGTGGCTACTAAACAGCCGGTGCACCGGCAGTCGACCGAATTGAAGTGATTTCGCGACCCCACAAGTCTTCAAGTCTTCAAGTCCACAAGTCTTTGCTCCGCGTGCACGATCACGCGATGCAGGATTGCTCACGCGAGACAAAGGAGAAAAAAAAATTACTCCAGGCCGTTTGGAACGTCTCAGCGACAGTCAGAAATCCAGCCTATTAGAATGAAAAACAAAATATTTTCCTCATCTTATCCACACGATACCATCTCAGAGAGACACGAAGACGCGATCTCTGTCCGCACTGGCCCCAAGTCTAACGACCAGGTCCCAGCCATTCGGAAGTGCTTGCTCAAACTTTGTCATTTTACGTTGCTTTCCATCCAACAAAAAAGTCGGATCCTGGGAAGTTCCCTTCGCCGGCGGCGGGAGGTGAATGTGTAACAACAACAACAACGACAGAAGCCGCGAAAGAAACACAAACGCAAAGAACATCAACAGCACCGACAACAACAACAACAACGACAACAACAAAGGCGGTAGGGAGGGCATCACGCATGCGCACTCGACCCGTCTGGCAGGAAGCGTGCTGAATCATGCGACGTCGGTGGCCACGCTACGCGCACGCCGCCTAGTGGGACCCGCGGGCCACTTTCTGGAAACCGGCGACCGGTTTTATTCGCTGGGATGTGTCACTTTACGAGAATGGTCGGCGCCGCGTATTAGAACAGCGGAGAGATTTTCGGCCAGCCCACCATTCCGGAAGGACGACACGGTAAAAGCACGAGCAAGAGCAGACAGATGTCAGAGAACTTGAGTGTCGAGTTTGTGTGTCCTTTTTTTTTATTTTCCGCTTATGTCGCCCCTTTTTTTCTTTTTTGTTTTTCGTCGTCCGTTCGCATTCCCAGGCAAGAAATGTGTTTTCGTGCGGAGCCGTACATCAAGGCGCTCAATAATAGTCTTTGCGCGGATGCTTCAGTCTCGAAAACCAGATCATATGTAATGGTGTCAAGAGATGGGTTCTATCCAAGTCCCTCGGCAGTACGGATGTCGCGTACCATTTCAGTGGTCAAGTTGGACCAGGTTTAACTTTTTAGAGTTTCTAGCTCAAAAAATAGACGCACGTTTGGCAGAAGTTTTCTGGCGGAACACGGTGTTACAAAAGAACTAAATTATTAAAAGATGTTCTGTTTGCTTTTATATTGCACAAACATTGGTATTCATATTCTGAAGATAAAAATGAACTACAACGAACCACAGAAAATATATGGTACTGCACTATATAGATAATATTTACGAGTACGAACTGGGTAAAACACGCGCATTTTTTGTCTCGTTAGTATGGGCAACTCACACTATATGGACGCTTTATTTCTTTTGGAGGGGGGGGGGCATTTTTTGAAGATTTGATTCATCCAGTGATGCATACCTGTAAGCCGAGTATATGGGAACCATCGTATACACTGCTGCATTCTATCAACGCCAAAACCGGGAAGTGCTCCTCGGCCGTTGGTCGAGAAAGATATGTTGGTTCCTGGATATCGAAAGGTTTTAGAATTCATGTTCCACGGTGTCGTATGTTCACAAACGTACGCACTACGTGCGAGTTGGTTACGCTCGTTCGGTAAACATGTTACAAACAAATGACATGTCTGTAAGAGATGTTATTTGCTTCTATGGAGAACAGGACTTAGAGAGTGAGCATGAGACTGCTCTATCGTCTACGGAACATCGATAAAAAAATAATGACGGCTCGCCTTTCTATTAGAAAGACGACGAAATACGACACGAGATAAACGGGCATTTTGTTCCCTCGGTGCTCCGTGTGACTATTTCGTCTCTCTGCTGAGATCCAGGCTCTAAAAATAGGTAACGACATTCGAGCCTTCCGCTGTCGGGCTTGTTTATCTTCTAATGTTCAACAATGTGTCGAGTGAAGACTCCCGTCATCATTTTCACTGTAAGACGAGGAGCCTTAAACAATAAATGGGAAATGTTCTAGCAAAACGTAGAGCCTTTACAGTATTCCTTGTGTGGTCCGCAACAACAGGAGTTATGTACATTTTAATACTAAATAACAAATGATCGTATCACAGTAACATATCTCGTTGAGTTCAAAAACTAACAAAACTAACACTTTAATAGCGACGTGTTTTGCTGTTACTATACAAATACTGAGTTCGGTATTTTTATGTAAATTTTATTTTAATTTCTTATCTCTATTTTTTTTCTAACCTAATCAGGAATACCGTATATTAATACTAGTTATAACGTACCCATAACATGTAACATAAATTACTATCCATTCGCTCCCGCAGAATTTTGAGTGAGCTGATTAATGCAATCAACCCACTTAAACTTCTTCATTTGAACAGCCTCGCAACATAGAATACCTAACATTACGTAAATGAAAATTGACTCATTTCTCGTTTTGCCAAGAAGACTTTTATTTATCGGTAACATTCAAGTGAGGCGTTGTAGTCCTTGCTACGATCGTCCGCTCATAACACTCGCGATTTTCAAAAGAACATCAACAATGCACGATTAAAAAAAAAAACACTTGTTTAGCGATTACGACATCATCAATTCTATAGTCCTACAGGACGGAAATTTTTGTTAAGCTTGTTACACCTTTTTGTTAGGACACAGAGCGGTCACTCGCACATTTTTTCCTCATCTGGTCACAGCAACGAGACAATGCAAACATAATATACACATATATGTACGTGCGTGTCCGTCCCAACACATGGCAGCATTTTGTCCCTTCAGCATGGACCATTCCTCATCCGCATAACCAAAAGACCTATCGAATAATTTGCAAGCACTTGCTGGCTTTACCTAAGACAGAGGGAGCAGTGCGAATCCCTACAGCTACACGACCCACGCAGGCAGACATCCCCTCAAAGTGCGGGCCTCTGGAAACTGGTTTCTACGATTGTTCTGTCTCTGGCAAGCACGTCACTGGCCGCTTTTATCCACATTCCACGGGAACTCGCGTCAGTGTTGGCAGCGTCACTTACGTCGGAGATGCACAGGAATGCCCTTAGTAACTGCCCCGCATGTCGATTGCCTTTCTCTGCCTCTACTCAACGTGGAAGGCAAGCCATTAAAGACACGCTGTAACATTTTCTCCGGGCCCTCTCGCAGTATTTGGAACGGAGGCGCCATCCGCTAACTCATTAATTGCTACGCTCCTCGCAAAAATTACCGCTTCATTGAGAAATCGACGCAAGAAAGGGCATGACTATTGCACCCTTTCGGAACGGGAGTATTTTGATTACACGGGGTAGGAGCCACGAGTTACGTTCAATTACTATGTCCACAATTTTACTCTTAAGAATAAAGGGCTCAAATCTCGTGATTCGCGTTGCTATAGAAGAACACTTGGCGAGAGAAGAAGGATTATGGTAGTGACCAGGGTGCTAGGGAGTGACTGAGTTTGTGCACGCACCGAGCTAGAGCACTGATTGAATCCCATATGACACCGCCATGCAAAATGCAGCTCTAGAAAGCTATCCAGAGCAAACTGGCTCGTTGCTGTGATTTCGGACTAAGAACATTCCATCGTGAGGAAGATCTAAACATTTTTTTAAAGACGCTCAGTCTGTCAAAATCCCGCTGAAGGCACGCACAACTAACGCACACACAAAGATTAACAAAAGACAACAACGACACTTCTGTACACGCGCGGTATACATTTGAGTCTGGCAACGCTGGGTCACGACCTAGCCTGCTTTGCCGTTTGCAAAGCGTGCAAAACCCCTCGGGGTCTCCCCCATCTTTCCGCATACCGCGACAACAGGAGCGACAGCCGGTTACCAGCGACCCTTGGGAAGAGAGTTGCGATCGAGGCCCCTCACCTCGTTCATCTGAGGTAGCCCTTGGAAGACGGCTTCTTCCGAATGAAGTTTGAGTCCGGAGTCACGGCCCTGTGCACGGGCCCCGGGTATCCTCCGTTGTCCCTCAAGTCCAGGTCGTTCACCAGCTGCGCGAGTTCCCTATCCTTCTTGTCCAGGCCGTTCGGCCCGGGTTCGGCCTCTCCACCACCGTTGAGAAAGTGGAGGTTTGCCAGGCTGTTGGACCGCGAGCGGTGCTCCTGCCTGATGGAGTAGGAGAAGGCGCGCTCGTTGAGGTGGCCCTTCTTCTTGTAGATGCCCGTGTTGAAGGGCGAGTCGGAGTCGTCGCCGTCGCCGGGGGCCTCGCCGGCCCCGTTGGTACGACGGGAGTGGTGATGCGGGTCCTTCTTGGAAGCGTGGTCCGATCTGGATTTGCCATTGCTGTGTGGTCGCGATGACGTGCCGTAGTTCTGCATGAAGTACTGGTCGTGCGGAAACATGCCGGGCTGGTACGATGCCGTCGGGCTCATGGCACGCACCGCCGGAATGTAAGATGGTTCCTCCGCGCTGTACAACATGGGCCTTTCGGGAGGCCTTCGCGCCCTCTCGGAGTGGACCATCATGGGCGGTGGAGGGTGGTTGCCGCTGTAGCCCGAGATGACGCTGTAGCCATTGTGTTGTTGCGGTGATCCCGACTTAGATTTGGACTTCTTCTTTGACTTGGACGTGTCCTTATGATGGCCGTTCGTCTTGTTCGAACCGGGAGGAGGGAGCGGGGGCAGCGGTGGCGGCGGTGGCCGGGAAGGTATCGCCAACTGCCTGGGTCGAGACATCCTCGATGTCCCCCTGTGGTTGAGTGGACGCTGCGTAGCGTGCCCGTCGTATCCATGTAGACCAGCTCTCTGGGGGCAGGGCCAGTCCACACCTTGTAGTTGCCCTCTTCGTCTTCGGTCTCATCGTCCAGAAGAATAGAGCCGCCATTGGCGTGGGCCACTCCGTTGCTCGTTGATGGTTCCGACTGCTGATGCCTCCAGGCTTCGACTTTCTGTACAGTATCCAAGCCGACCACGGACTGAGCTCTTCTTGGAGGCCCGTCCAGGGTGTAGGGGTTCTCCTCGAGCTGCTTGGCGTAGGTGCAGTCGGCGTAGGCGTGGAAGCAGCACCGCACTAGCGCATTGGCGGCGGGCTCCTTCTTGCAGATGAAAGCGTGACACTCGAGCACCTTAATCCCGGTCGTCCGACGGAGAATGCAGGCGAACAGTGGCGGCTGCTGGGGGCCGGCGTGCCTCGCGAACGGGCTATCCAGGGGCAGGAACTTTTCGACGCGTTCGGTGCCACTCGAGCCGGGCACCACGACGTAGCGCACGGCTGCGCAGTAGTGCAAGGTCTCGATGGGAAAGAAGCGGACGTGCTGACGCCTCGACTCGTCCACGTTCTCCAGGAGCAGGCCGTTACTCCACACGCTGAGCCAGGAATCGATGCCGCGGGCGGACAGGGGCCCCTGTTCGGGGTAGAGCTCCCTGAGCGGCTCTTGTATGCCCTGCAGGCCGTCCTTGGTGATGTGCGGCACCGCCGAGCCCAAATAAAGGACCCGGCAGCGGCAGATCGGTGTGGTGCTCATCCTGACGGGGGACAACACCCTACCGTCCGGTTTTTGGACGGGGCAGTCACACTAGAGCACGTCGGCGGACGCGGCAGATACACTCCATGGACACAGCACTCGATGAAAGCATCCAACACGGCTTGGCGGAGCACCACTTGCGATGGCTCGTTGGGTGTCACAGGAATCCGTCACGGGGTAAAAGAATACAGAAGGGAAAAACAGGCACTCCGTTCTGTTCCCGCCCGAAAATACGGTGTCGACGCCGAGTTTGGCGTCCGCTCGTCTTCCTCGTCGCCGGTCGGAGCGCCGTCGGGAACTTGGTTCGTGACCGCTGGCTGTGCGTGGTACCGCTTGGAGAGGGGACTCCTGAGCGAGCGGAGGGGAGCGGGGGAATGTAACGCGGCTCACGATTGGTTCTCCGAACGCGAGCAACCCGTTTGCGACCAATGGAGTGGGGCGTTACGAGGTCGGCCGGCTTCCTGTACGCGGCCGGCGTCCATCTTGTTTCGGCAAAGGAATGCCGTCACAAAGAAATCGGAGACCGGTCCGAGGAGGAGGTAGGGGCAAGGAGGGGAGCAGCGTAGGCTTTCCCTTCGCTACCTTGGTGAGGGGAGAGGAGAAAGCTTGGGAACGCCGGGACAGGTGAGATGCGTGTGTTGTGCGCACCTCGCTCGTCTGCTGGCTGGCTGGTTGGGTGTTGTTGTTGGGCTCCGCTCTCAGCGTAGTCTCACCTGGGCCACCGTCATCTTGAGCGGGTGTCTCTGTTTTGTGCTTTGTCATCGTTGTACGTTCAGCCACGTGGCGTGAGGCTCTTACACGGCATCTCTTGTTAGACCGTTTCCACTTGGGGTCTATGGCTGGATATGATGGCTGCAAAAGAACTTTCTTTGGAGTGTTATACCTTGCTACCTGTTGTTACGGTGTTGTTTTGCCAATATTTATTTTTAATCGCAGAGTTCACTTGTAATTGTTGGTGTAAAAAATAACGTACGTTTAATGTTCAACTCTTTGATGGTTTTGAGCGGATGCTTACTCGCAATTGGGGAAGCTTCATTGTCAATTAGGCAACGATGACTTCTCGTTCTGTCTCAGTGAGCGTTGGAGCTCATACGCTTTCTGGCGCGTTTCTCGATATATCTATTATAATGACAACGCTGAATATGTGTGTGTGTGTGGGGGGGGGGGGTTTACTAGGTCATCCACGTTCTTCCCATTTTGTGTTAAAATGGCATGAAGAATATTATGGTGTTTGGTTCACTCTTGTGATCAGCGAATGTGTTTGAAACCGGGAATTGTGTAGCGGTCAGGCATCACGCGGGGAACCTATTTGCACTTGTTTTGCCGAGAGTTAACGTGTATAGGATTCTGTGTTTTTTTTTTTCAGCTTTATTTAAAATGTATTTCTTATTTTATTTTATTTTACACTTTTTTATTTCTGAAGTTTGTTGCGTTAAGATAAAACAATGAGCTTGTTAGAATTTGGTAGTTCCTAAGCTCTTTCACTCTGCCATAGTTTAAAAAACATCGCAGAAATCATGGATGGCTAACTCGAGAAAGTAAAATAACAAATAAACGTGCATGAATTTCACCTGTCGATTGGATCATTACACTATGCTATTTTATTTCAAGGTACAAACCTGATGCACAAGAGGCAAACTCACTCCACGCAGTGGCGGATCCAAGGGGGGGGGGGGCGACGGGGCGGCCGCCCCCCCCCCCAAACAAAGTCGACCCCCTCCCTACCCCCTTCTCGGAGGGCAATTTGACATGGGTGGACCCCTTGCACAAGAAAGAATGGGAGAATAGTATCCTTAAAAAATTTCCGCCCCCCCAAAACGCAGTTCTGGATCCGCCCCTGACTCCACGTAGCCATTAGTATCATTAATTTTGGTATTACTTGGCGTCCTCTCGCGTGTCGCCTAGATCTTCCAGTGCTCCGAAATACTTTCTGGGGATGCGAGGTCTGCGAAACATTCCAGGTCCGGGGCTGGAAGTCCTCAAACAAAATTACTTTTAGCTTAGAGGACCCTTAAGCAGCTCCTTCAAAATCGTAATCACATCAGACTTTGTAGGTAGACCCCCCGGGTGGTGACGTCGTTTTTCCAAGTAATCACTCATTAAACAAAACATTTAAAAAATCAGTTGTTGTTTTTTTTTTTAGGGGGGGGGGAGTTTTAGAGAGAATTGTATTTTAATATTGCAAAACTATCGATAAAAGTATTCCCTAATGAGGGGAAAATATAAGCTGCCGTTTCGGACTAGGAGTCCAAAATTCACGGATTCTTTAAATAGTAAAGGCTTTTACTGGAGATTGTTTATGCGTTTCTCAGACTTACCCGACCTATCGTTTAAAGAGCCCGGTGTCAAAAACGATGCATTCTTATGTAAATTGACGTAACCGTAGACATTCCGTAGGTTTGTCGAATGAGTGAGTGTGGATAGCGAGCACGTGCAAAAGCTTCGTCGTAGTCAAATTAGATTGAAATGCACGTAACACCAGGGAGTTTTAGTAGATCGTTCGAATAATTCCAATAACATTATCAAATTCTCCGCCACGCCTTTGAGCGTGCATTGTATTTTGTTCATTTTTTATTAGAATTATTCTTCAAATGAAGGTTTAGGAATTTATTTTATCAGTAAACAAAAAAATGGGAATATCAATCTCTGTAAATTATTACTAACTTGGACAACTTCGAGGTAGTAGCATCGCGAAGGAAGGAAAGAACGGAACCACTCAAGTGACCGTTTTCAGACACTTGTCAATGATTCAACTTAGCTGAACATCTTCCGCCATCTCCTCGACGGGTTGAATTTTCATTGAGTTTTACATACGCGCCACCCCCCCCCCCCCCAAAAAAAAAAAAAAAAGTGCGCATGCTCACGAACAAAAATACAACAAAAAATAAAAGAAGAAAAACTACACCTCTGCGACACACATTGAGCACAGGTAACTCTTGCAGCCCAAGCACCGTGTGCAGTGAATTGCAAGGCCCCGGAAACCCCGGAAACACTTATTTGTAAAACTATCATACATACAGGCAGAAACAACAGGTTCCGACCAGGGAAGAGTTCGGTGAAAGCGGCGCCTCATCATAGCACCACCAAATTGACCCAGCCTTCTTTCCACGTGTACTACCTTTTGCTACGCAGCAGTCAAGACGACACGGAGCCTATCAACATTTATTTATTAAAGCGGAATAGCTTACTAAAAATAGCTAACGAAAACGATCGCATTAGGATATTTCTACTTTCTTCGCTCTCTTTTCTTTTCCTCTTTTTTGTGAATCACTTTTCTTTTCTCTTACATCCTTTGAGCAGAAAGATGCCCTTTGTTGCCCGTCACATGAGCCCCCGATATTTTCTATATCATCAGAACTTTGTGATAATCTCTAGGAGTATGGATAAAGTAATGCCAATAGCGGTTCTAATCACCATGAAATAAGATTACTTTGAGATAAAAATATTCCTGGGTGGTTGGCGCCATCTATCTCCGGGAACGAAAACTGCCCCACGACGCGGAAGATTTAAATATTTCTGAAAGCCTAAAAGAGTGAGTTCTGAATGATGTGAGCAGCTTACAACAGGTTTAGGCCAACTCGTTAAAAGCCAATTCGTTGAAGAGCGATTCTTCGAAGGGCAACTTGTTAAGCAGGCCAATCTGTAACCGGAAAACTCGTCTAATGGCAGTTCGTGGAACAGAGCACTTATTTTTCAACACTGCATTTAACTTGAGCATCCGAACACGGATACCTTTAGACTCCCGTCATTTTTCACACTTTTACTTCCGCCTACGATGCGGATGGCCGAACCCTAGGCTACATGCTCCATTTGTATTCTAAAATAATTGTACGACTACGCCCTTTCCCTGCGTCCGTTAGCTATCCAACGATGACAAAATTAAAGAAAAAAGAACACAAAACTAATTCTCCCGTAGCCGAAACCCTGGAGCGTGAAAAACCACACCCGTCGACCAAAAACTAGTGGAACAACAAGCGGATCTGGCAACCCGCACTAGTCAAATCGGTACAAGGAGGGTTGACGAAGCTGCGCCCGTTTACTTAAAAAGAAATTCGGCGAAAGAAAACATGCCATTCAATGAGAGTAATACCATACATAATGATTACCTAGCATTTGGACGTAGACCCAATTCTAAGTCCAATTCGCCGATATTTTGGGGGGGAAGAAGTGGCAAAGTAAGGAAGCAATACGTCAATAAACAAAAATCGTCAATTTTTGAAAATCGATTGCGCGTTAGACATAACTTCTTCCAGACTTTGTGACGAAAAAAGAAAACGAATTTTGTAGACATATCTTTTTTCTGCCAACAAATCAAATACACCGTCAAATGCATCAAATAGCCGTACGCTTACTAACCCACACGCAATAAACTAAGCTGAGAAAATCAGCATCTCGCTCACTCTTTCCTAGTCGCGTCGTGCAGCCCACTATAAACATCTTCATAGCAAATAAAAAAATAAACACATGAGACAAGGAACGACACTGGCACATCTTTCAAACACGTGTCAGTTTCGCTCCTTATATTACGTGTTAATTATTTCGTTAATTTCATGACTCCCACCAATACGCTTACCGGTTTCTTGAACGTGTTTACACGCAGACGGAGTTTAATTCCTGAGAACGGCTCGGCTTCTGCCATTCCACAGCAGCGAGCTCATAAGCGCCGTGGTAGTTACATCAGTGACCGAGCATCAAGTGCACCAATGACCGAGCACGGGAGCACGCATTATCAGTAAAAAATAAATATGGCTCGCATCTGCCCATTCATTGCAACACGTGTGGCTGCGTTCCACGATTTCAGCAGATAAAGATTCTGGGTAGAAGCCGAGAGACGGTCGCTCGAGAGCTATTGGAAGCGTTCTTTATCAAAAAAGTGGGACGGCCTGTGTCAGCGACACTTCTATTGTTCTTCATAATAATGAGTTTCAGTTTTTGAATGATCGTGCACAAAATTAGTGAACTTTTATGTGGTGTTGCTTTGCCTGTCGTGTATAGGTGTATATATATGCCTGCTTTTCCTGAGTAAAAACTAGTTGAAAGTTAGCGCTTGTCTTGTATACTTCTTGTCCTTGTCTTTTTTTGCGCTATTTTATTTGTTTAACTAAGATGAACCAACTAGCCCAACAACGTACTCTACTAGTTATTCTTTATATATATATATATAATTATATATATATGGGCGGTTTCATCTCAACTCAGGCACGGATAAAAAAAATTATATGTTTTGGGGAGAACCCTTTTGTGACAGGGAGTGCAAACCGCAAGTTCGGGCCAATTTTTGTTCTCGAGTTTTGGACATTTTAAGCAGCCGAGGCGCAAACTGACCTTTCTCTCGCTTGTCGGGAGTGTCGTGTTTCACTCCTTTCAACTTTTTGCTTTTTTCGGTAGTGCACTGTAACTTTTTTCGGCCACTCTCAGAATAGCGATTAATTATGGCCAATGATTTTATTGTGATTATTTATCTTCACTTTTGTTTTAAATATTGTCAAAGTGGGTCCCTTTGACAGTATTTGTCAAAGTTTGACCAGCTGTTGCGTGTGGCCTATTTGAGATATCGTAACATATTTAGTATTTTCAGAAAGCTGAGAGTATACTCGTTCTAGTGATATCAAATTTAATGTTGTGTGTAAAAGAGAAAAGGACACTGTATTCTCGTAAAGCAAGGACTATTTCAAGATATTTGCAAATTAAACGATTGATTTTCTAAAAAAAAGGAAAACCTTTTATTTCGCCGATTTTTTTCCCTAGCTAGCTATTGCAGTGCTTTATACGGTGTTAAGAATGGAACCTTCGGCGACCTTCTTCCGAGTTTCAACGCGGCGGAAACGAGTCATGATCTGTCCGGGAACGTCGCCTGCTGGACGGGGCCTACGCGAAACGAGTCTCGAGGAGTACGGAACCGGCGCCTACGTGTCTGCGCCTGCGGAGACAGGTCTCGACGCGCCCGTGACGTCAACGGGACGTGTGTGCGTGCGTGCGGCTTGGTGCGCTCCGGAAGGGGAGAGAGGCCGGGCCTAACTGCGGAGACAGGTCTCGACGAGTCCGTGACGTCAACGGGACGTGTGTGCGTGCGTGGGGCTTGGCGCGCTCAGGAAAGGAGAGAGGCATGACCTAATTGCGGAGGACCATGGCTACGACGCACTTCTGGCTACGACGCGGCGGACTTTGCTACGACGCACTTGACGGCGGGTTGCTGCTGCGCACCTGCTGCCCTGGCGGGGAGTGAGGGAGAAAACGGACCCTATATAAGGCGGAGCGCGAGGCTGCTCAGGAGTTCTCTCGGATTTGACGACTGTATCGCAACCATGTAATTAAACCGTTCGTTACGTTACCAATTCTCCCACCTCCACTGGACCCCTGGGTTCTTCACTTCGGGGAATGGTCGTCGTCACGAGCCAGGAAGCTCCCGGACGTGCGGCTCAAACCCCGCCTCTAACAACTGGTTGGCAGCGGTTGGGATCGGACCATGCGACATCGTGCTACATCTGCGGGTGAGCGTTTGGACTTTGCTTTGAGATTCGCCAGGCTTCAGATTATGGGTAATTAATTTTGAACTGCTGGGAATCCTTAGTGTTTGACTCGTGCGCTAGGTTTAGGTACAACCTCGCGACAAGTTTTAGAACAAAGCCAAAGCTAAAGAGCAGCGATCATGGATCTAATGAGGTTACTGAGAACAGATTTATTCTGTTTATGTGAAGAATTGGGTGTGGAGGTGGAGCAAAAGATGAAGAAATCTGAGATCAGTAAAGCGATTTCAGAGAGCGCAGAAGTAGAGGAAATTAAAATTGCGTGGGAACTGCTTCTGAACGCTAAGAGCGAGGCTGCAGCGAGAGAGGAACGAGAACGAGGCTTGCTGCGAGCGAGAGAGGAACGAGGAGCAGGCTGCAGCGAGAGAGGAACGAGAACGGGAGCAGGCTGCGGCGAGAGAGGAACGAGAGACGAGGAGCAGGCTGCAGCGAGAGAGGAACGAGAACGAGAGCAGGCTGCGGCGAGAGAGGAACGAGAGCGGGAGCAGGCTGCGGCGAGAGAGGAACGGGAGCAGACTGCAGCGAGAGAGGAACGAGCAGCGCTAAAAAGGTTAGAGTTAGAGATGGAACAACAGCGATTAAACTCACAGAACAGTAGAGTTGGGACTCCGGTGCGAGCAAGTGAGACCGAGTCGTATCAAATGAAGAAGCTCATGCAGCCGTTTAAAGTTGGGGAAGACGTGGGCCTGTTCTTAGTGAACTTTGAGAGGACATGTGAGAAGTTGAGCTTCGCCCCAGAAACGTGGCCGCAACGGCTTTTGACTTTGTTGCCCTGTGAGGCTGCAGAGGTTGTCGCGCGCCTTAGTGCTGGAGACGCGGACGACTACGACAAGGTGAAGTCCAGCCTTTTGAAACGGTACCGCCTTTCTGCCGAGGCGTTCCGTCAAAGGTTTAGAAACGCATCCAAAAAGAGCAGCGAGGGCTACTCGGAATTCGCTTACGGGCTTAAAACCAATTTGATAGAATGGTTGAAGAGCGAGGAAGTGTACGAAAGCCGAGACAAGGTAGTCGAGTGTGTGTGCCTCGAACAGTTCTTTCGTAGCATTCCGCAGTCAGTCAAGCTCTGGGTGCAGGACAGGGTAGGAGTCGACTCTGTCGAAAGGGCCGCTGAGCTAGCCGAGGAGTACGCAACGCGTAGAGAAGCTGAGCGGAGAGGAAAGCGAACCCGGCCGGAGCGATCAGCGCAAGACCTTCCGACAGGGAAACGGCTCGCGAGAAAACGGGCCCGAGAAGCCCGAAGCAGGACAAAAGGTCCCAGAAAAGAGCGCAGAACACTCGAACGGAGACGAGGCGCGGAAAAGCCAAACAGGGCAGTTCGAGGCTAGGAAGCCGTTCCTGTGCTACAACTGTCAGGAGCCGGGACACACAGCGGCCAGATGTAAGAAACCGCGGGTTGTGTTCTCGACCGTGACCGGTAGTGACGAGGACCTGGAGCTCCTTCGTCCCTATCTTCACGAGCTCCAGGTAAACGGAAAGCCGTGCAGGGTGCTTCGTGACAGTGCAGCGACGATGGACGTTGTTCATCCGTCGTATGTAACGACATCCGATTTTACTGGAAAGGTAGTTTGGATCAAGCAGCTGCTCGAAAAGCACAGTGTCTGTCTGCCTATGGCGACGGTAAGGATAACTGGCCCGTTCGGAGAGCTAGTGACAGAGGCGGCTGTCTCGCAAACAGTCCCGTTGGAGTATCCTTATTTGTTTTCTAACCGGTCAGAATTCCTGCTGCGCGAGAGGGTCAACAACTGGGAGAGGGACTAGTTCAGTCAGGTACGAGGTCCAAATCGCGTCAGCTCGCCCCTTTGTTGACGAGTGATCCAGAGCCAGAGGCAGCTGTCGGGGAGCAGGCACTACCAGAGTTCGAGGCAGAGAAACGGGATGAGAGGGACCAGGTTGTAGAACAGCCTGACCTCGTAGCACTAGAAAGTGTACGCCGTCCCAACGAGCCGGCGAAAAAGGCGGAGGAAGACGGGATCAGTGAAAGATCTCTCGTAGCTCCGGCGTCACGTAACTTGGTCCTCTGCTACGAGTAGACAGAGTGTCTTTGACAGTCGAGCAGAAGAGCGACCCTAGTGTGTCAGGGTTTCGCGGTACAGCTCAGGAGATTGCTAGGACCAATGTGACGGGGCATGAAAAAGGCGGATTGTTTTATCGGCGCTATAAGGACCGCATTTTCACGTCTAGAAATCACGTGAAAATCGATCACTACGACTTCAGGGCAAGAAAAAGGAAAGGCAAATTTAACGGCAATGCCGATGGGTTGAGCAGATTTTTCTGGTATCACCAAAAGCGGGAGTGATGATCTCAGAGGTCTCCGTCATCCACGGGAATGAGGATCAAAGTGGGGGCACTTCGTTAAAACCCCAACAAGACCTCACAAATTGCAAAAAGTTTTTGTCTTTTGTATTTTGTTCATAGTGACCTCTTTGGAAAAATGAGTTGTGTTTTGGCGACAGCGGGTCTCGATACCCGCAATTGTCCTAAGGTTTTAAATTTGTAGTTTTTTTTGCAAATTTTTGTAATCCGTAGTCCAGTCTGGCGGGTCTCTGGCGAATTCCGAGCGTTTGGCTGCTGTGTGGCGTGGTGTTGTGTGGGACGTTTCCGCTAATGCCTCCGTTGTAAGAGGTTTGGGAGTTTGTTTGGTGCTTGCAGCGACTTCTCAAGGCCTACTCCAAGCCCACCTCTTCAGGCCAGCGATTGTACCACCGGCCTTTCGAGGTTTCCCTGGCCCCGGAGGGGCTGTTAAGAATGGAACCTTCGGCGACCTTCTTCCGAGTTTCAACGCGGCGGAAACGAGTCATGATCTGTCCGGGAACGTCGCCTGCTGGACGGGGCCTACGCGAAACGAGTCTCGAGGAGTACGGAACCGGCGCCTACGTGTCTGCGCCTGCGGAGACAGGTCTCGACGCGCCCGTGACGTCAACGGGACGTGTGTGCGTGCGTGCGGCTTGGTGCGCTCCGGAAGGGGAGAGAGGCCGGGCCTAACTGCGGAGACAGGTCTCGACGAGTCCGTGACGTCAACGGGACGTGTGTGCGTGCGTGGGGCTTGGCGCGCTCAGGAAAGGGAGAGAGGCATGACCTAATTGCGGAGGACCATGGCTACGACGCACTTCTGGCTACGACGCGGCGGACTTTGCTACGACGCACTTGACGGCGGGTTGCTGCTGCGCACCTGCTGCCCTGGCGGGGAGTGAGGAGAAAACGGACCCTATATAAGGCGGAGCGCGAGGCTGCTCAGGAGTTCTCTCGGATTTGACGACTGTATCGCAACCATGTAATTAAACCGTTCGTTACGTTACCAATTCTCCCACCTCCACTGGACCCCTGGGTTCTTCACTTCGGGGAATGGTCGTCGTCACGAGCCAGGAAGCTCCCGGACGTGCGGCTCAAACCCCGCCTCTAACAACGGTAATATCAATAAAAATGTAATATTTTGTTTGTATGGCAGCTATAAAAGCTTGAAGTCTGATTTTGTTTGACTGCTTTGTCAGTAAACCAACTTACTCGCAAAAATACACTAATTCAAAATTGGCGCCTCTTATTCTTTTAAGAGATACCTGTGAACACACTTATTCTCTGATAAATAATTTTAACGCGATTATTTATATGAAATATATTCTAGAAAATTTGCCAATATGACGTTTTTGGACGATATTTGTCAAAGTTTACCAGCTCTTCCGTGTGACCTATATGAGGTGTCTTAACATATTTAGTATTTTCAGAAAGCTTAGAGTATACTCCGTCTAATGATAACAAATTTGATGTTGTGTGTAAAAGAGAAAGGGCAGTATTTTCTCGTAAAGCAAGGACTATTTCAAAAAGTTTTGCGAATTGGAGGTCGATTTTCTAAAAAGCCTACCTTTTATTTGGCTAATTGTTTTTCTCTAGCTACCTATTGCTGTACTTTATAAAGTAAACTAAACATAAAATGTAATATGTTGTTTGGATCGCGGCTATAAAAGCTCACATTTTGGTTTTTGTTCACTTCTCGCCCAGTAATACAAGTGACTCACAAAAATGCACTAACTCATAATTAACTCGTCTGAAATTTTTAGTAGCTACCTGTATGGTCTTTGTGTCCGCTGTCTGGAGGTCACATCAGCTCACATCCCACCCCACCTGCAAGTCCAAGTCCTCTTGGAACAAAAGAACAAACTAATCTTGCAGCGACAGGTCATAGTCCTGTAGTCGCTTTGGTTTTGTCCGATGACGCTGCGGTCTTTGGTTTGAAGGGTGGCCTGGGGCCTCACTTTGGGGCAAAGGCACCAAGTCAGGTTCAGCTTCAAGTCCCACGGAGTTGTGTACAGGGGCTTGATCTTCAGTGGTCGACTCGGCCAGAATTGGATCGAAATATGGGGGCCGGTATCTTTTCATTTGGCTTACGTGAGCGACTCGGGAGTCTGCTGTAGTCGTCGTCGAGTTTGTCACACGTCGCACGTCATATGTAACTGGAGTTCTCTAGCGTGTGACTTGATATAATCCTTTGAATTTGGGAGCAAGTTTCTCCGATCCCTGAAGGATAGGCTCTTGTCGTCGTATCCATACAAAGTCACCGATGTCATAAGATGCATCGCGGTGGGTCCTGTCATATATCGTCTTCCGTGTTTCCTGAGCTTGTTCAGAGTTACTGACTGCTTCGCTTCGCAGGTCTGGTAGTGCTAGAAGTCTTTCGCTGAGGTCAGAGGCTTGATGTGGGCGGAATTTCTGGCGTGGCAGCTTTGGTATGAATCCGAACAAAAGTTCGAAGGGCGAAAATCCGGTGCTTCGGTGGCGGGTTGTGTTCACAGCAAAGGCGGCCTCTTCCAGTTTAGTGACCCAAAGTGACTGATCACCTTACAGTTTCCGAAGTACTGTCACAAGTGTCCCGTTGGCACGTTCAACAAGTCCGTTGCTGGCTGCACGGTATGCTACTGAAAAGTGCATGTTCACACCATGCATGCGCATGAAGCTCCTGAACTGGTGGGACTCGAATGACTTGGCATGGTCGGAGAGGCAGTCATCACAGGCTCCGAATCTGTAGAACAGCGGATGCAAATGTTTCAGCACATCTTTTGTTGAAGTTGTAGGCACCGCTGCTGGGACGATGTATCTGGTTGCGAAGTCGATGACGTTGAGTATGTACTTCTCTTCTGTTCCTGGCATTGTGATGTGATCAAGGACTATGGCACTGAAGGGGATCTCTGTAGTGGGCATGTAACACATCGTGCCAACTGATCGCGTGGTGGGCCGGTTGTGCGCTTGGCAAACTTGACAGGCTTCGACATACTCTTTCGTAGTAGCCGTCATCTTCGGCCACCAATAACGGTCTTTGACCTTTGTGAGGGTGCGTGACACATCCATGTGTTCATTGGCACCATGAGCAAGTTCAAGGACCTGCTGTTGCATCTTGGCCGGGACAACAATTGTGCACAGTTCTGGATTCACAACTCTGCACAGGGTCTCGTCGACCACAACAAAGTTCTGGGTGTCCTGTCCTGACAGAAGTTTTGCACGGACGGCCTTGCATGTTTCGTCTTCAGCTTGCATTGCGATGAGTGTGTCGACCTGGGACACCGCACCGTGGCACATGAGTATCGCGAAAGCATGTCAGCCACATGGTTCTGACGTCCTGGTCGGTGCTCAATCGAGAAGTCAAACTCGGCTAGGTCGAGTAACATTCCCGTAAAGCGTCGCGACGGCTTGAAGTTCGTGGTCAAACAGGCGACTGACCAGTTGTCAGTCAGAAGATGGAACCGTCGTCCCAATAGGTAATGTCTAAATTTCACTGTGATGGCCCAATGCACGGCCATGGCTTCCCAAACATTGCTGTGCAGTTTCCGTTCAGGTTCCGTGAGCAATCGGCTGGCATACTCAATCGCAGTCTCTTTTCCGTCTTGCTTCTGGGTGAGTACTGCTCCAAGGGCTGTAGCGGATGCGTCTGTGGCGACTGTCGTAGGCGCGTCAGCATCAAAGTGGCCTAATATTGGTGGTGACGTTAGTGCAAAGCGAATAGTTTCAAAAGCCTGCTGGCACTCAGGTGTCCACTGGAACTCGACGTTCCGAATGGCGACTTGAAGAGGCGCTGCAATCTTCGAAAAGTCACATATGAAGCGTCTGTAAAAATTGGCCGTTTGGAGCCACGATAGCAGCTGTTTCGACGTTGTTGGCGCTGGGATTCGCAGGAGTGCTTCGATCTTTGAAGGGTCTGGTTGTTTGCCTTGTTCAGAGATCAGAAATCCAAGAAACTTCACAGAAGGAACCGCAAACTTGCACTTCTTCAAGGAAACCTTGAAGCCAGCCTGCTGCAGGAGAGTCAGGGTCTCTTCGAGAAGATCCAGGAACTCCGAAAAGGTGTCGGCAAAGATGATGATGTCATCCAGGTATGTGCGCACACCTGATTTAAACTGTCGGGGCTTCAGCTGAGAAAATATATTGTGCATCGTCTTTCGAAAGGTGGACGGTGCATTCTTCAAGCCAAAAGGCATTCGCGTCCACTTGAAGGTACCTTGATGAGTGATGAATGTGGTTTTCTCCTGGTCTTCATCTTTCACTCTGATCTGCCAGTATGCACAGCATAAGTCCAAGACCGCAAAAAGAGAGCTTCTACCAAGGTCATCAAAAATGTTGTCAGCTCGGGGGAGTGGCTGCAGGACATTCACTGTCATCTGGTTCAGAGGTATGTAGTTCACACATAGCCTCTTTTTGTCTTTTTGCGTCACAACAATTGCTGGGAATCCCCATGGTCCAGAGGATGGGCGAATGATGTCACTCTTGAGCAGAGATGCTGTCTGACGCTCGAGGAATTGTCTGTCACTGGCTGTGTAGCGGTATGGCTGTCGACCGTAGGGCTTGGCGTCGGGCATCAGCTTGATCTCGTGTTCAATGCCTTCATAGAGGCCAATGTCCTCAGGGCTGCTGCTGAAAAGACCAGCATGACGTTGTACAATGCTCTTCACGGCTTCTTGTTCTTCGTGGCTTAGCTGAGCTCCGAGGCAGATATCGGTGCAGATTGTCATTAAGAATGGTAGCAGGTTGGTCTGAAGGCAACGGTTTTGAGGGGCTTGTCTCGAGGTGGCTCGAGGAGCGAGTTGTGTCCACTTGAGCCAAGGTTGCCTTGTTGAGTTGGCTCCACAAGGGTTCGTTTTCATCTGGCTCGTGCTCGACTTGGAGTGGCTCTGCTGTAGAGTGCGGGGGGTCAAAACATGACAACGCAGAAGTTGTCAAGATTACTGCATTCGACATCCTTTGCAAGAGTTCCTCCTTACACTGCACGATAATGTTGTTTGACGGTTGGCAGATCACAGGTAGGAGCGGAGGTTTGAAATGCAGTTCAGCTTGGACTGCGTAGAACCAGTCTTCTCCCAGAATGAGCGGGAGGGCGTTCCTTTCAAGGACGGCTGCTTCAACAACTGCAGACAGAGGTCCGATAGTTATCCGCAGAAAGACTGATCCTTCGGGCATGACTGAGCTTCCTCCGACGACAAGCAAAGGTGGCTTGGTCCATGGTTCCAGCTTGAGGTTTGATGCTAGGCTTGCTGCAAGGATGGTGACGTTCGAACCACTGTCTGGGAAGGCACTGATCTCTCCCAGTCCTTTGACTTGTGCGGAGACTACGGCACATCTAAACTTGGATCCAGACAAGAAGTCCTCGGCGCGGCCAACACAAGCCGTTGGTGCTTTGGGGACTGCCTGCTTGTCACGAAAAGGCTGTTTTCGATTCAGTGCATTTGCTTGCGAGGTGGCCCTTCTTTTGACAGTTGTAGCACACAGCATCTCTCAAGTCTTGTCCTCGTCTGTAAGCTGGGGCACCGTACTTCGTCGAAATGGCCTCATACCTTGATTCTTGGTCAGGAGGTGGTAGGCTGGTGATGCGAGGAGGCGGCATAACACGTGTGGTGTGCTGGAAGGTAGATGATCGAACAGACTGTGGGGAGTTCACGGCACTGTCAGATTTGACGATGGCACTTTGAGGCGTGGGGCGTCCTGAGGCTTGCTCTGTTGGCTTTGAAGATCGGGCCAGGCGGGTGTGGTCCAATGCTCGATCCACTTCAGACACTATGCTGAGGAAGTCGTCCACGGTCCGGGGTCGCTGAACAGCGATGGATGTGGCTACCTGTTCGTCACGAATGCCTTGAACGAGGTATTCGATGCGTTCCTTGTCGGCAATGTGAACTGGACAGCGTGACATGCGCTTCAGCTTTGCGAAGGCGTACTGCTGCAGGCTCTCTCCGGCTTTCTGCGTGATCGCTGCGACTCTCTGGTGCCACTGTATGAGTGAAAGTTGTTCACCAAATTGCTCTTCAAGTCCGGCCTTACAAATGGTCCAGGTTGTAAGTTGTCGCCCTGTTGACACATGCCAGTCTGCTGCGACACCACGTAGCTTTCCTTGCGCGATGGCCAAGAGAGTTGGGTCTTCCCATCGTGCAAGTCGTTGAGTGCGCTCGAGCTCTTCGACCTAATGCTTGAAGGTAGGGGTGCCACTTCCGTTGAAGGTAGGCAACGAAGCTGAGAGATCCGGTAGCGTCGTAAGGTGCACTGGATTCGCTTGACTCGCTATCGTTGTCATCATCACGGCCATGTTCTGATGGAGGAAGGCTGTCATGCGCTGCATGTTCTCTGCTGGGTCTGATGTAAAGGTTGGCATTTCCGGGAATGACATCGTAGGTGCTGGCATGGTTGGAAACGACGTCGAAGGTGCGGGCACGTTTGGCGGTGGTTCTTGGGCGATATCGACCAAAAGTCGGTCGATCAATTCCTCCTTGTTGCCGGTTGTGGAGAGGCTCCGGCGCTGCAGCTCGGTTTTTATCATCTGTACATTCAGGGTGGCAAGGTCTTCGGCGGTGGCAACACGCCAGTTGATGAAAGGCATCGTTGTTGACGGGCTAGGCAGAGTAGGCTTAGGAGGCGGTTGGCGTTCCGACAGCGCTCAATCAAATGCGGGGAGGCTTACTTGACGGGCAAAGCGGCTGCGGCAGGTTGCGGGCGTCGACTGCGCCATGTGTGAGCGGTGGAGCGGGCGTAAAGGGGTAAAAAGGCTTTAATTTGGTAGAAAAGGTGCTGGATTACAAGTTGTCAACACACGAGGCTCATGGCGGCTCTTCACGCTACTCGCGCGCTGCGGGTGCCCAAGGTTGTTAGACCTGGTCTCGGTGTCCGCTGTCTGGAGGTCACATCAGCTCACATAATTGACTCCGTAAGTGTAAAAATTTGTCAAGGTGCAGGCGAGCTGGTGTATGTTGATCATGATGTCTTAAAATCCTGGAGACCGGGAAGGAAAATGAAGAGAAATTGTAGGACCAGAAAAAAGGGGACAGGGCAAACGTTTGCCCTGTCCCCTTTTTCTGTCCTACAATTTCTCTTCATTTTCCTTCCCAGTCTCAGGATTTTAAAACATCATGATCCGTAAGTGTGACGTCATGGGTTCAAACAAACCGTTGCTAGGGTCGTTGTTATGGACAAATACATGTGGCTTGGTTTCGCTACGAAAACCCGACCGTTCAAAAATCAGGAGTAGTATTTAAACTTCCAGAAATCACGGATATAGAAAGCTTGAATGTCATATATGTTTCACCAGAAGTGTGCCGGTAATCGCTTGTTTCTGAAATATTTACGACAGCGACTTCCGGTCCTCAAGATGCCTGCAGCAGACGACGAATCCAAGTAGTATGCCGTCTGCCACACCCCGGCCGGCCAAGCCACGCCGTCGCTTGAATCGTGTGAATAAAGACGATATTCTGATATTGCATTTGTTTGAAATGAGTTTCAGGCACTTACAAGAATTCATAGTGGGGTGCGATGCAAAATATGGTTTATCGAAAGCCCGGGCGTCGATCGAGATGATCGTCTGCTAAAGGATCGCATCGCACCCGTGAGAAAAGCACTTCAGGCGATCAGTTGACATCCGAAATTTTGTTTGCGGACTCGCGCTATGCGAGGGTGCTTCGTACCTGGTTGTAACCATCCCTGCGATGATTACTGCGAAATCGCGATAGACATGCAATTCTTTATTAACCTGACAACCTCAATAATAATAATAATAATAAACGACTTACCTCGACGGCGTACGATTTGTTTCTCATGCTGGCCTGCACTACACCGGTAATGCACTTCAGGTCGTCGTCGTAACTGATGCGCATGACGTGGTTTGATTTTACAGCATTTTCACCCCTTTAAACTAAGCTGCGTTCTTCACAGAAAAAAAACTCACATTGCGGAGGTTTTTACGGTTATGGCGATACACTTTTTTTCCGCTGTTTACCGACGCTTTCCAATGAAGACGGCCGCTGCAACAGAAGCCAGCAAATCTATCGTATCGTCTGCTACCAAAGCAAAGCGGAGTGTAATACTTCACAAATGACTTTCATTGTTGCAATATGACACTGAGACGACAAGAACATCTTCATAATTAGATATCAAGAAGTTAGGTTGCTTACAAAAAATTATTTACTTACTTGTAAGCAAAAATCTAGCCTCATGTGGAGTCTACACGCATTAGTCCATAGCAACGTCCCTAGCAACGGTTTGTTTAGACCCAGACGCCATGTTGTGACGTAATCACTTACGGGGTCAATAGACCACAGTCTCTAATATTGAAAAAGAAAAGCGATTGTTCGATTTATAACGTTCCATCGAAAACGATATTTTACGTGAACGGTCGGTTGTATATAATGAATTAAAAAAGTAAGCAACGAACTTTACAGATAATGTAGATTTTAAATTAAAATATCAACTTTAAAACGGTATTATTTTATCGTGCTATAAAAACGGAATCACGTCAACTAAATCAAAATTATGAGACATTAAATTTCCTTCGATATTACTTTTTCTATACTCTGTTTCACCTTGTGTTGTACCGCAGGAAAGGCTACAAGCGCGAACTCCTTGCTCTATGGCACACCTCGGCGGCACAAGCTCTCGTGCACCAAGGGCAGCTGCCAACGCTATGAGCTCGCGCTTCTAGCCTTCGCTGCGGTACAACATAAGGTGAAACGGAGTATAGTACTTCCATGTCGATATAGTACACATGAAGAATGTTATTAGGCCTCAAAATTTTCCCACTCAGTTGCGGCAAATTGCAGTTTCTTAATATGAAATACAGATGGCGACACGTGTTCCAGAATAACTTGATGTGCATTTGCCGTCGTGTGCCGCTTGGAACACCACGTGAAAGACAGAAAAAGCGCCACATGTTAGGGTGTCACACGTCTGAATTCCCGCAGTGCGCGAGCCAGAGGGCAAGAGATATCAGAACAATAAGCGCGAGGCCGCGGGTGCACTAGAGCTGATTTTGCGCAAGTTTTACTTTGCATCGGTACACATGCCTAACGCGATTCACATGAAACGGGTGCCATGAAAGGGATTCCGCCCGTTGGGATTCCGCCACGTAAGCAAAAGACAATAGAATGTTTTTATCAATTGCAGAAATCATTTTCGCAAGCGAACTATGCTTCTCGAAATGGTTCGACTATATTTTGTTTCACAACCACATTGGTGGCTTCTAAGTGGAAATGATATTAACACAAACATACAAAACATTGAAACGCCTCAGTGGCTCTCAGCCAACGCGCTGGCCTATGAATCCTCTTTGGCGGGTTCCATACCAGCCGAGGTGCCTGCAATCTGACGGAGCCCAATCCGAGATTTCGGTTGCACGTCAAAAGATCCCCAGTTGGTCAAAATGAACCCTCGGTTTTCTCGCTGGGACGTGCCAGACGACCTTCGTTTTTTTGTCTTGTAAAACCCTAAGATATGAATAGTTGCTTCGCTTTACCTTAGTTCACAGCGCAGCCAACGCCACGGGTTGATGAAGCCACTCAAGCCAGCTCCAAGAGCGCGAGGTCATACAGCTCGTTCTCTTTCTGTACCTGTGCACAGCCGGGCTAAACTAGTGCAACTAAATAAGCTACGTATCAGAGTCACTACACTTACCCATCTTGGGGCTTAAAATCATGGCTGTCAGTTATCTGAAGCTTTCTCTGAAATCACAGGAAATGCGTTTCCGTCCTCCACAAATGTTTTAAACGTTTGCGACAAACCAAAGCAATATATTAAATGAGCTTCCTAACACAGAAACCAATGCCGATGAAGTTGCACTTTTGAATGATGACGATCGGTGGTTGCGTCGCCGTGGTACTAACTACCAAGATGGCGGCGTCCACTACAATATCGGGGAAAGAGTGCCGATACTCTAAGCGTAGCTCATTTAGTGGCTCTAGGCTAAGCTAAGTGCGGTGGGAGTTCGTTAGCCGAGTGTGTTGTGGCACCATACATCACAGCACGTGGCGAAATGGGCGAGCTCGAGCTCCGTTCAAAGCACAGAGCTCACACTGCAGAACCTGCAGGGACCCTGGGTTCACTCGCCCATCTGCATCGTACCGGCGTGCGATCGTGTATCACTATACTGCGTGATGCACGTTAAAGACCCCGAGCTAACAGTTGTACTGCACTGGCTGAATTTATAATCTATACTCGCGGTCAACTTTCTGTGGCAATCCGAAGAGAGGAGGAAAGCGCGTGTACGGCGGTTGGTGCACCCTCTCCCCTAGCATTGACTGCATTGCCACAGAAAGCTGACCGCGAGTATATACAACGGGTAACAATGTCGCCGTACGAAACTCCTACACTCCAAAAAAAAAAACGACTAATTTTGAATGCGCCGTGACATAGCATTTTTGATGTGTGTTCGCGTGTTCGCGTTTTTTTTTTTTTCCTTTGCCTACATCCTTGATTATGCGGCTCTTACTTATGATGAAACAGAATAAAGTTGTCGGACTTCTGGAAAAATACTATATAACTAAAAAATAGCACGTTACCGCAAAAAAAAAACAACATAGGCACACTTTATAAAAACAAATCAGATAGAATTTATATACTTGTCTCTTAAAAGGTTTGAGAGCAACAAAATCTATAAAAGCGAGCTCCATGCTTTATACGGTGCGCTTGTTCACTGGAAGAGTAGTTCAGGGCAGCATTCTCGCGCTTGGTTCCGCTTCGCTCGCACGATAACACCAAATAGTTTACTGGTAATGTATTTAATGAAATTAAACTTACCTTCTGCATATGTGCAATTCCTCAGTTTTCAAGTGACTACACACTTGTTTATCATTATTGTTTTCGTTTCCCACTGCGATTCAGCTCGTGCTCTTTTGTGTGCTACATGCGCGTGAGACTAAGGTAACCCAGGAGCATTAATTCTCTTTCGCAGATTGCGAAAAACCTATGCTACTTGCCACGTGTGCCAAAATCAATACACAATATTCTAAACGTCACATGTTTTCGCTTGCTTGGGTAAACAGTGTTGTTTATCGAGAACAACTGCGATTGTATGAAATCATGCGAAAAAAACTTGCTCTCAGCACGCGACCCTTGGAGTGCAGTGAATACTCAAAATTGGCGCCGAGATTATTGGCAATAGATACAAACTTGAAAGTATAAAACAGCGAGTACGAGGACGTGAACAGGACATCTTTCAGCTGTCAGCAGGTGGAGTTTTTCTATCAACCCAGAGTTAGAACATTTCCTTCTTTCTGTTATGAGCAATCAGGAGACAGCTTGCACCAAATCTGAGGGTTATAAAGGACTATGAACATTTAAACATCACGACCTGAGCAGTATGTTTGTTCAAGCTCTTGCTTTCGATGCACACTTAATTACTTTCGATACGCTGAACGCTAGTGTAAAATGTATCGCTGTTTCAGTCTTAATCAGCATCCTATGTGTGTACTTACACTACCTATATTTTATGCAGAGTCAAACTCCGTTCGCAGTTTTTTTTTTATTTTAGCACACCAATGCTTGCGCGCATAAATCACTAAATTGACACTGGTACATCGCTCAAACGCAGTACAAAAGCTATCCACAGACCCAGAATCTTTGCCTTGCCAGTCACTGGATTTATCACTGAACTCGTATTAAAATTAACTGTTATCATTTATTCTTGCGTTTTAGTTTTTAACCTTGGCATTACTTTATTATGACTCCCGCATGCGTTCACAAGTACCGTGCTTACATATATATTAGCCCTCCTCCAAACTAACATTTCACCTGGTACAAAAGCTGTTATAAAAAAAGTAAAATGCGGCTTCCATCACTTTTCTATTTTACGTACTTAGGAACGCGGAGTAAATAAAGATAACGCAATAGCAATCTGTTTTTTTTTTCGTTTTATTTGCAACCTTAGACTTGGTGTTAACAAGAATAACTTAAAGGGCAATATTCTCACACTTTTTCGATCCTCTGCATTTATATATCGGTATGGCTGCGAAGTAGCGGTATTTAGCGATTTATAAGTCGGGTTCTGTGTTTTCGGTTGTTAGTACTTTATTTTAATAAGCAAGTGGTTTTGGACGCATTCCACCTGGTGAAATGTGTCAAAGACAGGGCTTGATTTTTTGGCAAAATTTAGCCGTTGTTTGCTAACTGTTATGTATTCTTTTATCGCAAATATTTTTAACCTGTAAAAACTATTACAAGCTATTTAAAAAAAAACTTGTTAGTGAATTTTATGTTTGTTTTTGTTTTTGTTTTTACAAAATCGCAAGTGGGCAACTGAACAATTTCGCCTTAATTTCAGATAGAAATAGTAACTCCACCGTTAATAAGTATCACACGAAATAACCATCAGCGCGCAACTGTAGGTGAGTTTGATGAAATTAATTGCACCTTGCTTCACTATTGCTAAAATAAAAATAAAAATAATATTTGTAAGAACAATTAAACCCTTTCATTTTTATATCCTTTTGAATATTTGTGTCGGTCGCCCATGATATTAACATTTCATATGCAGAACAAAAACAACCGACGGGTTGAAAAATAATAAATTGCTCGTGCGCCATTGGCATACCGGGAATTTCGGAGGCCGATTTGACATATTTCAATGTAATAAGATTTATATGACGGGCCGGCTTTTTTGTCCTGCATCTGTTTGGCTCTTTATGGATTTCTAGGAAAACGTGTTGACGTGATAAACTAAAGTTTCCAAAGCCTAAAAAATCAATGCCTCAAAAATTAAAAAAATTACTATTTAGGGAGTGTCAGGTGTCTCATTTAGGTAACTGGGTGTTTATTTTGACCAAAACCATGATACTGGAAAGTAAAAAAAAAGACACTCAGTTGTAGGTTTTGTAATCCTGAAAACATAATAACTCAAAGTTCACTTTTTGAAACCAAAACATATTACTTATTTCTTTCTGAAAAAAAGAATACATACAATTCGTAATAAAAATAATAAAAAATATTTTTAGAGAAGGCTCAAGTCAAAATTGGTGCTGCTTACAAGAGTTATAAGAAACAATTAAATAAAATGTCCGCGCCGTATACAAAAAAAATCCTTTTTATGCGGAACATTTGGGTTTAAATGGAGCATCTGCCCCTTCCTTCCTATCATTCCTGTACAGCTTCAGCAGATAACATACATATTCCCTAAAACGCTGCTTCATGCAAATACATGCGCCTATTTAATGGGAATACTGCAAGAATACCGACCCTAAAAAAGGTGCGAAAGCTTACACATGTGCTTTGAAACCAACATCGCGCATTACTTTGTACCATTAGCAGTGTTGGAGCCGAGTTAAGTCAGAGTTCAGTGGCCTGTCGATTGACTGATGCGTGGAAACTAAGTTGACTATCCTATTTATTCTCTTGCAGCTATCAGTCGACATATATATCTTACTAACGAGCATTTCAGAGCCCATTGAGATAAAGCAGCTGCTCTCTCGCATCAGCTGCTGCTCCATACCGATGCTAAGCAGTGAAGCTCGATCCGCGTGCTCCGGTGCGAAGCAGCGAAACTTAACTCGAGCGGCACGGCGCGAGTTTTTCCCGAAACGTCCTCAACACCCGCACGCGCTACTGGTTTGATTCGAGCGCTCTGCTCACTTTCAGACTAAAGGCCCGTTCACACTCTTGCGACCGAGTTCGACCGAGAGAGACCAGACCGGTTTTAAGCCTTTGCGACTTCTTAGGACCGGATGCGCTGCCGGCGGAGCTGGTCCTAAGAGATCGCAAGAGGCTTAAAACCGGTCTGGTCTCTCTCGGTCGAACTCGGTCGCAAGAGTGTGAACGGGCCTTAAGCCGAAGGGAGGCATTTTAATGTTCGATTACAGACGCAGCGCGTGCGGTACCTTGCACGCTCCTATATACAAACATTTTCTGCTTTTCTTTTCTTTTTGCTTCGTTGAAAGTTTATTTTGGCGGAAGTGTGACGCAATTCTTCGAAAACTGGTATTGACTACGACCGATCGCGACTCGACACGACCGGTGTTAAGCCTCTTGCGAATGCTTACGACTGGGCGCGCAGCACCGCAACCGCCGCAACCGCCATAATCAGTCACGAGAGTCTTTTTAAAACCGGTCTTTAGACCTCTCCGGTCCTAAGCATGTCGCGAGTGTTTGAACCTGCAGCCTTTACACTCCCGGCTCAGTTTTGGCACAAATGGTGCAGCACTTTCATTGTCACAGTTTATCTGGCTGAAACTTTGTACTCGCAAGTTTGTCCAGCTTAAACAGTAGCGAGATCATCGAGTATAGGCCAACGCTCTGTTTTCACAAACAAACCCTCACGTGGTGTGGGCACACGCGCAGTTCCCGCACGAGGTGTGGCCACTGGGAATGCGCAGGAACCGCGTCAAGTGGACCGTCTGCGCATGCGCACTGCCTACAGCAGCGCCACCGCAGCGGTGTGACGTCAGCGAAGCGTGTTGGTCTTTATACTTACGAGCAGAAAGGACGGGACCTCGGAGGCGTTCCAAATTCCAACCGTCGTAACCTGCACTCGCTGGAGTACCCGCTGCGTCCCTGGAGGATACCCACCCTGCGTTGTTGTTGTTGTTTCCTTCGTCGGTGCATGTATACACACCGTTTTGTAGTCCCATTGTTTCTCTTTCGTGTAGGTCACCGGCGTTAAGTGTTTGGTTTGCACCGAAACTTGCGTGGCGATCGAGATAGAGAATAAGGGGAGCGTGTTGTTGAACTGATACACACTGTCAAAACACGAAAGACAACGGAGTGCGCGGTAAAGGGGCCGCGGTGACGAAAACAGGCAAACTGTGCCCGTTCCCTTAACCTTCTTCGTAGTCACCCGCACACACACACACACAAAAAGTTCGGTTTATTATTTGAATTATGAAAAGCGCAGGTTCGTCTGCTTCTTTTCGGAAAGGTTTCGGTGACGTCAGAACGCCGAGCTCTGTTTTTCCAAACAGGGTTTGAACGGCAGAGAAGTATTTCGGTCGTACCACCTCCAGCCCGAGCTTCCTGCCTTCGATAACGCTC
This sequence comes from Ixodes ricinus, assembly GCA_037355805.1. NCBI lineage: Eukaryota > Metazoa > Arthropoda > Arachnida > Ixodida > Ixodidae > Ixodes > Ixodes ricinus. Next base: position 67,332 of record JAZHYW010022397.1, on the reverse strand, counting down.
CGGCGCTCCTCTTGAGCTCCGAACGCGCACGAGCAACCAACGCACGACGGAAAGACAACGAGCGCGCGATGGAGAACGACACCCACGGAAAAACAATGACAACAATAGGGAGTTGTTGTAGACCGCGTCCGCTATCCCGCTATGCTTACCGCGACCGGAAACGAGACCCGAAATTCTGCAGCCAAGGCTAACGGCATGCGGTCGTTTCCGTTAGCGGTAAGCTTCGGTAAGCTTAGCGCTACGGTAGACGCGGTCTACTACAACTCCTTACTAACGTAGCACTCGGCTGACGTAGAGCCGAGCGCTATGCCAGGGTATGGCTGGGACTCGTGTTCTCCCGTCACCCGGGGATAGGCTCTTTTGTGACCACACAGGCCTGCGTGTACAATGCAGCGTGCACCGTGCATCGGTCCTGCACCTGATCAGCACAAAGGCCGATCGGGGTCAAGCTCGCATCCTCTGGCGATCGCTTTCGGGGGTGGGGGGGGGGGGGGGAGAACTCATTCGTTGTGTCCCGTTAACGTCACTCCTTTTATTAGGGAGTTTTCGTAGATCGTTTCCGCTGTCCCGCAACGCTCTCCGCAACCCGCTACGAGATCCGGGTTTCTACAGCCAAGGCCATTGCGCGCAGGCGCGGTAGCGGCTTCTTCGTTGCGGAGGGCTTAGCGGAGCTTAGCGGAGGGGAGAACGCGGTCTACGAAAACTCCCTATTGTATGCTCTACACCGTAGGCTCTATCAAGGAAGATGACGTAAAGGATCGAGTCCACGGACGCCAAGCTCCTTGGAATACAAGCTGGACAGTGCTCCCTTTCATTTCCATCTCCTCGCCGACACTCTACTAAGGCATCTGGAGCGTCTGCTTTCCCGAGGAAAAAAAAAAGGGAGAGCAAATCACTGTAGTCGACGAAGGGAGCTCGCCGAATGACGAAGCTGTTAGTATAGACGCTTTACAGCAGCTGTGCATGGGCGCCGCCATAACTGCCCTTCAGTTTTTGTCCCCTCTTATTCCGTTCGCTTGACTTTATCATTTCCACAGCAGGACAGGTTATTGCCATTTTAAGTGTTACTGAGTCCTTCCCCCGGCATAGGCCGTGCTGGAGACTCGTCAACGCCCGCTTCAGTGGCTCGGCATCTCGGTAACACAAGAGAAGGGCGGCTATGGCGGCTCAATCTGGCGCGTGTGTAAAGCGTCTATATTTGAACCCAGAAAATAGCCTGCGCTCTGGCACAGACCATAACCTTTCACCATGCTGAATACCACAGCGCCGAGTGTTCTTTTTTTCCTCCTAATTGTGTGGTTAGCTTTTTCATTCGACGTAGATGGGATCAATACGATGTGCAAGCTTGTCTGCTCTTGGATGTCTGCATGCCAAGGAAAAAAAGCTGAAAAGGAGAGACTGAACCATACTCTGTTTCCGAGCGCAGCCTAAGCTCTGATCCGACTAAGCCAATCATGCAGCGCCAAAAGTGCATCATCACGGTTCTCGTCGTATTTGTGTGTTTGTTATCACCGGATAAACCAAACACGCACAGAGAGAAGGGCAGGATCCCGGCGCATTCACTGTGCGTGATTGGTTTATAGTCAGTGATAGAAAACGCCCACTTGACGATTCCCTCTTGGTGTTGTTTGATTCGCGCCATCGGTTCTTAGCGTCGGCTGCAATCGGACTTAATCCCCCAAATTTTTTTATTATTGTTTGCCATACGATTTAATATGCTGCCATAAGACTATACCAAATGTATATTTTCCTGCAGAGCCACGTATATTTTTAACAAAACCCCCAAAAAATAATCTAAACTGCTCGAAACCAAAACCGAAACACGAGCACGGAAGCTCACGGCGGCCGGAAGTCACGTGGCTACACCCGACAGCGTTTTTTTTTTTCCGCTTTTTTGGCGTGTGACTTAAGCCGGGAACACATTTGCGAAAAAACGAACCAAAAATCGAACGGAAATCGGAGGCTGCAAAAATCGTAGCTTGCGATTTTCGAAAGACGAGCCACAAGAGGTGGAATGCGCGCCGGTGGCTGCCAAGCATGCACAGACGAAAAGAAGAATTGGCTTGTCTGTACGTGTTCGTAGAAACTTGCACAACTGCATCCATCGCGTAGAACCTCACCTTTGATCCCAGCACCGTTGCTATAATGCGGAGGGCAAGTTCGTCTGCTTCTCGCGCAGGGGGTAGCGGTGACGTCAGAACGCCGAGCCCTGATTGGCTGATCGCGGTCCCCTATCTGAGCGTCGTCTGCTCCTTTGCAACGTCGTCTGCTCGCAACGTCGTCTGCGTCTGTCTTACCTTTCCTGCGACTTTTGCAAGTGGAGAGGCCAGATTCACGAAACTATCTTACGCCAAAAATATGCGTAAGACAAAACTTAAAAACAAATTCGTATTCACGAACCGAAATTATCGTAAGTTTTGCGCAGGTTACGACAAGATCCTACGACAGCTCCGAAGCTACGCACTTGTTACGATCAAACCAGCATGGCCGACAGCGTCGCGGTCGCGACGACCAACGGACGTTTATTTTTCTACGTGCGCTTCTCTCGCGTCCCGACTTCAAGCAGCAAGAAAAAAGTAAAAAGTACTTGAACCAGACCACGACGAACAAGAACGCTGGATCCACAAACACCCGGGAAAAGCTCCAACGGCCACGATTCCACCGACACCGACCAAGCGAACTCGGCAGATAGGCCTAGCAGCCACTCCGACTCGGTGACCGTCTGCCCACGACCGGCTGGCGTGCTGAATGGAATGTGCCCGCGCGACCCTTGTGAACCCTTCCCGCATTATACTGTGATCATTGACCTCAATTTTAGATTAAGAGGTCAATCTCTTCCTCTTGTCATCTCCTTGTTTTCCGAGGCAACGGCGACTCTCGCCGGTGAAAAAGCGGTGAATATCCGACAGACGCACGAAAGGTAAAAGGAGCCATCGCTTTGACTAGCAGACGTAAAGCAGACGACGTTAACTGCGCCAACCCGCCGACGCCGTTAAAGAATGAGGAGTCTTGCCGCACACGAAAGGGGGGAAAAAGTATTTGGGAGCAGACTTGTACGTAATCCGTTACAAGTAACGAAATTACTTGTAATCCCTTACATTTATCGGTAATTTAGTAACGGAATAATTACATATTTTCTAGAGTAATTTTAAAGTAATTCCCTTACATTTTTTACGTAACGGATTCCTTGTAATCCGTTACATTTTTTTCCGATCCAGCCCCCCCCCTTCTTTCTAAAGAGAAGGTCGTTTTCATTTTGGTAAAGTTGAGCGCAGTGACACTCCAAAGGGAGGCTTGGCACTTTTCAGTTCCGCAAAGCCTTTTTTTTTTGCAACACCAAGCCCCTGAATCGTTTTTTTAGACCCTCACAACCAATGTCAAAAGATCCAAATAAACATTTCTACAACAAAAAAAAAAAAAATGGGGGAAGTTATGTTTTTTTTTTTTAGTGTCTGTTTTTTGGTTGCGATCGAAGGCGGGGAGCGGAAGACACCAAGTGATTGTATGCCTCTTTGAGATGCTCAAGGTGGTAAGTGCACAGACAAGAATTAACAATGTCCTTGTCGGTTATAGTAACTACGACCATTTTCATAATGTCACAACACGAGACAACGCTCCGTCTACCCTAAAATCCGCTAAAAGAGATGTCATAATATGTGAAGGTGTTATTGCCACAAGCATCCTCGTTGGTCGATGCACACTTATCATCTTCTCTTAGAAAACAGGATGTATTTTTTTCTGCTTCTTTCACCTTATTTGACCCTGTTTTAAAAGCTACTTACTTTTTTTTTGTAGTCCAACTTCTAGGGTTGGCCCACTTTATTTGTGAATTTCAGCCAGGTTATCTGCATCCCAGTTACCCTTTTTGTGAGTCAGCTTTTTGCGAGCACTTCGAAAATGGTAATAGTCTTTTTTTTTCTTCCTGTTTTTACCCCAGCAGGACGCATCTTATCTCAAGCAGATATTTTTAAAAATAAAACATAATGGTGGCTGACTTCAGAGTGAAACTCATGAGTGGGGCCATAGCGTCGCTTAGTTTTCTGCCTTTCTCTGCCCGTGGCATCAGCGGAGTAAACTGCAGTCGGTCCGTGCTCCGTGCGTTTTTTAACGGCACCAAGAAAGGTACATATGGAAAACGTGCGTTTACATTTCCTTGTTTTAACAAACGTTCCAATTAATTGTTGTAATAAGTGTCCTGTTTTTTTTTTTCTCGAAATATTGGAAACTTTTTCTTATTCACCAACGTCTCAACCGAGGCTCGACCTGTTCAGAACCAAAGGAAGAAGAATATCGAGCCTAACCTTATTTATTATTTAATGATCAGCTTCCTGTTAGCAACTTTACTAAAACTCTCGAATAGCAGGCAACGGCTGCAACGACGAAGCTTTGCTCTATCTTCAAGCTAAATAGTACTTCCGTTGCTTCGCTGAAAAAGCTCAACGCAGAGCATGAAGCATTCGTGAGGCACAATATGGCACTCCCATCTACTCCCATCCAGTGCCTGAGTTCAAAGGGTGTTCAGCGTAGCAGTGAACATATTTAGTAAGAAATAACGCAAAATGTCTGACGAGACTTTCGAGAGTCAGCTGTTGCTTAAAATACTCAAGGTCAATAAATGGAACAGGTGGCAGCATTAAGATCTTGAATAACCTTCTTCACTTTGTTTCTTAATTGAGGAAAATATTGTTGAAAGTAACGCCACGAAAGTAACGGATTACTTTTGGGGGTAACGGTCGCTTACTTTCATGGGAGAGTAATTGTAATTGTAATAAATTACAATTTAGCCTCGAGTAATTGTAATTGTAATTCCTTACTATTTTTCAGTAACGTGTACAAGTCTGTTTGGGAGGGAACTTGCGGACACTAACACGCTCACTATCGGTTCTTAGCAAACGAACCTCGGCGTCTCGGGACACCTCGCCAGTGAGTACTTTGACTTCCCTCCTTGATGCGCGTCTGCTTGTTGTTCGACAAATACAACGAACCGCTCGAGTTATTTCGTCTGCCCTCTCTGAAAGGCGAAGTCGAGCTCGCACGTAAAGACCTGTACTTCTGAAAGTCGCAGGAAAGGTAAGACAGACGACGTTGCGAGCAGACGTTGTTGCAAAGGAGCAGACGACGCTCAGATAGGGGACCGCGATCAGCCAATCAGGGCTCGGCGTTCTGACGTCACCGCTACTTCCTTTCTCATGCGCAGAAGACGAAAATGAGCCCACTTGCGAGGCGTATAGCCTTCCAGTGTTCCGACCTCACGAGGCTGTTCCGGCAGTCTGGCAAACTAGCGTCCCTTATTTCACGTTCTGCTCATTAAAAGCTCGTTGAATGCCACGCGAGCCTTTGAACCACTACCCTTTGAGACAGAGACAGAACGGGTTTCCTCCGAAGGTTGAGATGAGAACGCCTGCGCTGCTTCCGAAGCTGTGTGAGCCGCCATGTTGCGAGCTGAACGTATCTTGTCGTTCCGTCCTGCTCCGGGCTTTCGCTCACCGAGCTCCTCCGCCCGGAATTCGGAGGCGCCGTGCGAAAATATGTGGCGCTGCAGATCTCGCGAACCGCACCCGATTTTCGGAAAAGGGGAGGAGCCTAGCTGCCGTGCGATTTTCGTGTGCGGTTTTCGCACAAAATTCGGCTTTTTTTCGCAAATGTGTTTCACGCTTTAAGCGGACGACGACAACGACGAAGTTCCGTGTAACATTTGTCGTGCGATTGTTCCGCACTTATATCATTTCCGCTCGACGTTCTGCGCTTGAAGATCCATTGCCCGGTGCCACGAACGGCAGTTCCGAAGTAGCGGCGCCACGTCCGTCTCAACGTTGGTCCGTCGTGCGCCGCCATCGCGTCGTCCAGCCCGCGGTACGTCGCCATATTGAAATGACGTGTACATGTACTTCCCGTGATCTGTGCAACCTTTCCTTTTCGATCAACGTGCATGAATATATTTATTACATATAGTTTGAACGCCTCATTACCATGGAAAAGAGATTGAGCGTGACTGAAACCGGTCAATTCTCTGACCGGCTGTTTTCGGGCAGAAAGAAAACGAATATCGAGCGGTAAATTATGTTCTGGGTAGTCGGACTCTTATCGGTCATGTTCAAATAAAAACGTCCGCGAGCATAAATACCCTGGCAGTGTCCCTTTAAAATGAAAAAGAGTATACGGTCGTCGATTACACCGATAAGCGGTTGTTCTAGGCTTTGAAGAAAACAAATCGGCAGCGAGCTTTATCTCCAAAGTCCTATACATAATGCATAAAATTCAGCATTTAAAAAGCCTCTGACACGCAAAAAAAATTGTTTTTTCATGCTAGGCGTTAAAATGGTGTATCAGGACATCACCAAAATATTGTTTCACTTTATAGTTGCGTAGTTTTTTTATAAAAAATAGAAAACGAAGCCCAATTCAAAGAGCCCGCCAGTGCCCTGTGACGTAACAATGTACCGCAAGATGTCGGGGCGATCAGAAGGAGGCATCGCCGGAAGTCACGTGAGTTGTATCACTCCTTGTGCTTACCACGACCGCGTGTAATATTTTTTTCGTATTTTTGTATATTCTCCGCACCTCCGCGAGCAATCCAAGCAGGTGCATGTTTACCAGATGCTGGACGATTCGGTAACAATAAAAGTGGTTAGTCCACAGAGACCTGAAGGTTCTATGTATCTATTTAACCGGGTCGATACCAGTGAAACAATTTGCACAGCTGTAGACAAAAGCAATCGGACCAAATAGGAACAAACGAGTTCTTTGTCGCAAAAGATATCTTTCAAGGTACTTACAATGCCGCTGGGTAAATTCCTAGACGTACGGTAATTAAACCGCGCAGGTGCACCACACGGACACACACACGTATGATCTCAGTAGCACGTTTAGCGAAAACCACGAACGCGCGAAACGAACATCCGCCGCTGTTGAGAAATCACGGGCACAGATCACGATGTCGTCCCTGATGTCGTCGCCGCGGGTGCAGCAGGTGTCAGTAGCACGCTTAGCGAAAACCACGAACGCGCGAAACGAACATCCGCCGCCGTTGAGAAATCCCGGGCACACTCACGATGTCGTCCCTGATGCCGCCGCCGCGGGTGCACCCGGCGTCAGTAGCACGCTTAGCGAAAACCACGAACGCGCGAAACGAACATCCGCCGCCGTTGAGAAATCCCGGGCACACTCACGATGTCGTCCCTGATGCCGCCGCCGCGGGTGCACCATGGCGTCAGTAGCACGCTTAGCGAAAACCACGACCGCGCGGAACGAACATCCGCCGCCGTTGAGAAATCCCGGGCACAATCACGATGTCGTCCCTGATGCCGCCGCCGCGGGTGCACCCGGCGTCAGTAGCACGCTTAGCGAAAACCACGAACGCGCGAAACGAACATCCGCCGCCGTTGAGAAATCCCGGGCACACTCACGATGTCGTCCCTGATGCCGCCGCCGCGGGTGCACCATGGCGTCAGTAGCACGCTTAGCGAAAACCACGACCGCGCGGAACGAACATCCGCCGCCGTTGAGAAATCCCGGGCACAATCACGATGTCGTCCCTGATGCCGCCGCCGCGGGTGCACCCGGCGTCAGTAGCACGCTTAGCGAAAACCACGAACGCGCGAAACGAACATCCGCCGCCGTTGAGAAATCCCGGGCACACTCACGATGTCGTCCCTGATGCCGCCGCCGCGGGTGCACCATGGCGTCAGTAGCACGCTTAGCGAAAACCACGACCGCGCGGAACGAACATCCGCCGCCGTTGAGAAATCCCGGGCACAATCACGATGTCGTCCCTGATGCCGCCGCCGCGGGTGCACCCGGCGTCAGTAGCACGCTTAGCGAAAACCACGACCGCGCGGAACGAACATCCGCCGCCGTTGAGAAATCCCGGGCACACTCACGATGTCGTCCCTGATGCCGCCGCCGCGGGTGCACCATGGCGTCAGTAGCACGCTTAGCGAAAACCACGACCGCGCGGAACGAACATCCGCCGCCGTTGAGAAATCCCGGGCACAATCACGATGTCGTCCCTGATGCCGCCGCCGCGGGTGCACCCGGCGTCAGTAGCACGCTTAGCGAAAACCACGAACGCGCGGAACGAACATCCGCCGCCGTTGAGAAATCCCGGGCACAATCACGATGTCGTCCCTGATGCCGCCGCCGCGGGTGCACCCGGCGTCAGTAGCACGCTTAGCGAAAACCACGAACGCGCGAAACGAACATCCGCCGCCGTTGAGAAATCCCGGGCACACTCACGATGTCGTCCCTGATGCCGCCGCCGCGGGTGCACCATGGCGTCAGTAGCACGCTTAGCGAAAACCACGACCGCGCGGAACGAACATCCGCCGCCGTTGAGAAATCCCGGGCACAATCACGATGTCGTCCCTGATGCCGCCGCCGCGGGTGCACCCGGCGTCAGTAGCACGCTTAGCGAAAACCACGAACGCGCGAAACGAACATCCGCCGCCGTTGAGAAATCCCGGGCACACTCACGATGTCGTCCCTGATGCCGCCGCCGCGGGTGCACCATGGCGTCAGTAGCACGCTTAGCGAAAACCACGACCGCGCGGAACGAACATCCGCCGCCGTTGAGAAATCCCGGGCACAATCACGATGTCGTCCCTGATGCCGCCGCCGCGGGTGCACCCGGCGTCAGTAGCACGCTTAGCGAAAACCACGACCGCGCGGAACGAACATCCGCCGCCGTTGAGAAATCCCGGGCACAATCACGATGTCGTCCCTGATGCCGCCGCCGCGGGTGCACCCGGCGTCAGTAGCACGCTTAGCGAAAACCACGAACGCGCGAAACGAACATCCGCCGCCGTTGAGAAATCCCGGGCACACTCACGATGTCGTCCCTGATGCCGCCGCCGCGGGTGCACCATGGCGTCAGTAGCACGCTTAGCGAAAACCACGACCGCGCGGAACGAACATCCGCCGCCGTTGAGAAATCCCGGGCACAATCACGATGTCGTCCCTGATGCCGCCGCCGCGGGTGCACCCGGCGTCAGTAGCACGCTTAGCGAAAACCACGAACGCGCGAAACGAACATCCGCCGCCGTTGAGAAATCCCGGGCACACTCACGATGTCGTCCCTGATGCCGCCGCCGCGGGTGCACCATGGCGTCAGTAGCACGCTTAGCGAAAACCACGACCGCGCGGAACGAACATCCGCCGCCGTTGAGAAATCCCGGGCACAATCACGATGTCGTCCCTGATGCCGCCGCCGCGGGTGCACCCGGCGTCAGTAGCACGCTTAGCGAAAACCACGAACGCGCGAAACGAACATCCGCCGACGTTGAGAAATCTTGGGCACAGTCTTTTTCGCTCGCTGGATGCTTCTGAAGCCGGACGGACAAAGAGGCGTAAGAAACAGGTCACTGAAAGATATTTTCTTTTCATCTGCACACCCAGCTGCTCTGGAAGATACAGGTCGCACACATGGAACGAGAATCCGAGACTGAGCGTTCGTTCCTGGCCGGCCGTTGCTCGTTGACGGACAAAGAAGCCGGTTTTCTTAAAAAAAATAAAAGAAGTCAGCAAAACGACCTTCTCGCATTTTCCCCACGACCCAATGCGAGGGAGAGAGGGTGCGTGGGGACTCGTCCTTGGAGCGAGGCACCAAGGACGCCCAGTCCCCGGCTCGCCTCGGCTTTCCCCTCCCCTCGTGTCGGCTTTGAGTGAAGTTCGGTAAACAGGGAAGCGAGTCACCCGTTTCGGTAAGATTAAAACCGGGTCGTCTGGGAATCGAAAGTGGCTGGCGGTGACATTCCAGCGAAATCTGGAAACCCGATGCCGATGAAATTACAGCAAAATCTGTTTGCCGGCAAATAATCTCGCACAGACTGCAGGTAAACTGGTTTCGAATGAAAACGGGTGAAAGTGCCCACCTTTTTGGATCGTCAAAACAGTTCGCTGCACGCACTTCTTGAGGGTTGCAACGTCGTCCCGAGCTAAAACTCGCACTCACGAGAATGCCGCCCGAGTGGTCTCGTACCTGCTCTGCCCCGACTTTTGCCTGTCGCAAATAGCAAGTTGCCGGTGATCGCTGCTCACCTTTTGGATCGTCAAAACTGTTCGCTGCACGCACTTCTTGCAGGATTGCAACGTCGTCTCGAGCTCAAACACGCACTCACGAGAATGCTACTGCATTGGCGGCCACCATTACAAACTCAGCTAGTCCCCCTGCTCGTCTTGGCTTCCTTGCCTTTAGCCGTTCCCCTTTCGTCGGCTACCAGTGAAGTTCGGTGTCTGGCAAACGAGAGTGGCTTCCGGTAGGATTCCAGCGACGGGTAATCGAAAATGGTTCTGGCAAAACTTTCAGCGAAAGTATCTTCCAGTAATATTTCCACCACAGACTGGTAAACGACGCTGGTTTCTGGTGAAAATGAGTGGAAATTAACCCGTTTCCACTGAATGTCACGGGAAGTTTTTGCCGGATTTTAACCGAGAGTGACTCCGGTAAAACGTACACCGGAATCTGGTAACTGAAAGTGGCGGCCGGTAATATTTCCACCAAAAAACTGGTAAACTACGCTGGTTTCTGGTGAAAATGAGTGGAAATTAACCCGTTTCCACCGAATGTCACTGGAAGTTTTTGCCGGATTTTTCAATAGGGTATATGTTTCTTTTATTTGCTTTTCATCGCCTAATGTTTCTGTAAAGGTAGAAGAGGAGGAGTCAGTGAACCTAGTAAACAAGTTCTACTCATGTTCTAGACAAAACACGTACTTTATGCTCGACGTGTACAATTGTACTCGGTACACTCACTAGTTTGTATTCTCTAAACGGCAGGCATCTTCAGCCTGGAGAGTATCCGATGATTTGACGACCTCGGTGTCTGAGCCTTCAGCAATGCGATCGGGCGTGTCCTATGCTAGCAATCCTAATTTCTGCGAGCGTTCTAAAAAAAACTTTTTTTTCTCAAAACGCAATAGCTTGTGTTGTGCCCAGTATAGCCCTGTATTATCGGACTGACGGCATGCACTCGTACACTGGCTTGTACTCGCAACGCTTTCGTCATTGACCTCCACCACGTCGATCTACTGACTCTTCGTCCTCAACTTTTACAGCACGCAAACTAACCAACGGTGCAGCGATAAAAAGCTAGTGGAACTGAAATTTCGTTTTTTACGATCGCTCGTGGAGAAGACCAGTATAAAAAAAAAGTCTTAGGCACGGTCGTGAAGAGCACGAGGAGTGAAACTCACGTGACTTCCGGCGAACCCACGTTTAGTGACGTAGGTCGATGCCTCCTTCCGACCGCCCCGACACCTTGCGGTACATTGTGACGTCACAGGGCACTGGCGGGCACTTTGAATTTTTTTGGCGTGTCAGAGGCCCCTTAAAAGCGACCGTTAAATTTCCTTAGAAGATATTAAAAAGGCCGTTCGAAGGAGTGAAGAACCACCTATATTGTATCAATTTAGTCGGGAAACTGACTCGGTGCGTACGTCACGCGGCATCAGTTTTCCCGTCAAATTTAGCGAGAAAACTCGGTGTTTGTTTCGTCCAGTTTCTCGCTTCGTCCGTGTCCAGTCGCACCGTTTCAATATAAATGAGTACCAACTCACCCAATTATCCATGATGTGTTTTTTTTTTCTTCAAAGGAATGAGTTTTAGTATTTGTAAAATCAGAAAGTGACAATATGTTATTCAATAAATTTATTTCTAAAGTTACCGCGAGTTTCACCGGTCGCATATGCTAAATTTAGCCTAAAAGTGCGCGGAGTGTTTGCTTTTCCAATGCACCATCATTTTTACGCATGCAGGGACTCACTGTGTTGGACGAGTTTCAAGATGAACGGTTCGAGACTCTCGTGGAGGCATCGTCAACCTTCGGATCTCGCTTGCGGGCCTTGAAGCAACCTTAGGAACCCGCACCCGCACTTTGCATCATGGTGTGACCCCACTTACCCTCGTACCAGCAGAAAGTACATCACGTCTTATTTCATTGTTAGGAGTAACCAGCCAAGTCGTTATTCTCGCAAGGATCACTACTTGTTTCCACAAATTGAAAAAAGAAAAAAAAAATCTTTGTTTTCTATTTTTTTCGGTTAGTAGATACCTCATTCCCAAATCCGCACGCTCCAAACTTGGCCCTTCCTCCCCTTCGCCCGGCGTAACCGTTCGTGACACGCGCATGATAGCCCAAGCTGGAAAGGTTTTCCGACGTCAATAAACTTCCCTTCGATCAAACACGCCGTCTCCGTAACCGCCGCGTACCGACTCCATCGGGCAGCCGAAGCGGGCGGTTCCTCTTCGGCGGTGGTCAATCGCTTCTACCAGCCGCGCCGACAAGAGGCATGGCTCTGCCGGAACTCACGAGGGGCTTTCTTCTTCCGCCCCGCAGACAGCGCAAGCACGAAGATCTAAAGCCCCGCGGTTCTTGCGCCGCTACCCGGTTCCTTTGACTCCTGTAGTGTCGCCGCACCGTCGACAAAGCATGTCCGGCCATGGAACTTCGAAGTGCGTCGGTTTTTCTTCTGCGCGGCGATTTGGTCCTCACGATCTTGCCTGGTAAGATGCTGCTGTTGTTGGGGTTGTTTTATTCATTCGCGCATTTAATAATTTTTTTCCTTAAAGGCCCTCGAGCTGGCATTACATAAAGGGAAAGGGGGGGGGGGGCTTCTGCATGCTGTGGCTATAGTTAGACTTGTGCCTATCATAAATACTCTACTCTAGATACTTTATTTCAAATACTTTTGGTACTGCTTTGGTATCTTGAAAATACATTTGATCGAAAGTATTCGCTACTCTATCTTAATTACATTTGTCAGTAGCTTGTACTCGTTATCTCAAATACATTTTTTTTTTTAAGGTTTGAAAAAATTTGTTTGTGGGATCCACCATTTTAGAAATCGGAGTTTGGGATTCCGAGAATAAAATGATGCACGGATTAGGAAATGCAAGAAACGGCTTGAGACGAACTTGAGGAGGGGGCGGGAGAGGGGGGGGGGAGGCACAATAGAACAAAAAGAAACTTTGGGGGAACCCAATCTAAGTCGCTGCGGCTCAATAGAGCCAGATTGCTTTCTTGCTCGAGGGGCTACCCGATTTTCTAAAATGGTCAATTTTTTCACGGCAAGAGAAATCAGCACACCCCAGCGCCAAGTTGAGCGACTACAAACTTCAAGCCAAAGCGATCGAACATAAAACAGGAAACACGCCAGAAATAATAATGCAGGCTCAAAACACACAAAAAAAGCACATTAAAAGAAACCAAAAAATTGTTTTTACCCCGTTACGGCAAGATCGCCACCTTCTTTCGTCAGTTTGGCACTCTCGGGAACACCGTGGAGGGAACGGGGATAAATAACCCCATCCTTTCATAAAGGCAAACATTATAAAAGCGAGACAGGAAACTAAACAGGAGCAGAATGAGCCCTCAACACGCAAACAAAGAGTTCTTCCAAAGTTGCGGACCTTTCTGAACGCGCTTCTTAGTACGGAAAAGAAAAGTCAAGAAATCGACAACCAAAAGAAAGATAAAAGGGCTTCTTCGTGTCTCCTTGTGTTTCTCTTAAGTTCAGTCATCTCCGTACGCAGTGTTTTGGTAATCTACTTGCCTATTTGTTTAATGTAAACTCCCGATATATATTGACTCAGGTGCTGAGTAAATCAAAGCGTGCAATTGGGTGAGCATGATAGAACCACCACAGAATGTTATTTTCGTCTTCTTTTTTTTTTTGTAACATATGCTAGTTTGATATTTACTTATTGTACTGGGACTGCATAAGAAAGCACTGCGATTTTGTTTTCTTTGCCTTTCTTGCTTGTAAATATAGCATTCTGGCGTCATTGAGACAATGTTACGCATGGAGGTAGGAACAACAGGAGGCGACACACCGGCTCAAACCAGCCGAACGAGAAAATCCAAGTGAAGCCGGAAGTAGAGGTCGCGGTCGGTGGCCACGCCCCCAAGGGTGGACATCGTTGGGTGTGTGTCCCTCCAAACCGGAATTCTTCCCCGGCTTCACTCCTGGTGGCGTCATGTCGCCTCCAGAAGCTTCCTACCTCCATGATATAAGGGAATGAAGAAGTATCTTCAAAAGTTAATTACATTACTAAGTATATGTACTCTCATCAACATATTTCGAAGTGAAAGTACCTTGAGTACTACTTCAGATAATTTTTAAAGCGGGTATTTAGTAACTTATCTTAAACACTTGTGTCGAGTATCTTGACCAACGCTGTTGAGGTGAGTAAAAAGCACACATAGTAAAACTTTACGCAACAACACTCAGACAAAAACCGTAACTATGAAAAGGTTAGAAAACCGTATACTGATAAGAGAAATTTAACCTTCTGATTTAAAGAAAATTGTTGAGCGAAAGACAAGGGAGTCTTCAAATGAAAAGATGGAGTAGGGCAAATCCAGGAACTGTTTGTCCTGGGCAGATCATTCGAGTCAACAATCGTCTGGGGAAAGGACTGGTTGAATGTGTAGTGCTACCAGATAAACGGGGGATTGTTCGGGAATCGCTGAGTCTGGCAGATGACCTGAGGGGGGGACGTAGTAGTGCGTTGCGGAGCGTAGGATGATAGTAGTAGTTTTTATGAAAAACTAAAACGCGAGCAATTTTGTGGCGAATTTGGGATGGGGGAGGATTTTGCTGGCTTTTTAGATTTTAGGTCGAAGACGCTGGAGGTGCGGTCGTAGTCAGATACAATGGATTTTGTAGCCCGGTTCTGAACTGATTCCAGGTTGTTAATAAGGTTGATTTGATAAGGGCTTCAGACTGATGCCACATATACTGCAGTTTAGATCTTACACAAGTTTTATATGCCATTTTTTTTATATGAGATGGAGCTGATTTCGAGTTTCGTCTAATGTATCCAAGAATTTGAGAAGCTTCGGCTGTTATGATTTTTGTGTTATTACACCAAGTGAGGTTTTTGTTATTGTCACACCAAGGTATTTATGTGAATCTACTACTTCAATCAAAAATATTTTTTAATATCTGGTTTCTTCTACGTTTTGTAGCTTTTATTTTTATTGTTCTAGCAGACGGGGGCCTCCTAAATCAGTGCTTACGTCAAAGAATCCGGGAAACCATTATGATACGTTATGTATGCAGTAACAAAACGGAATCCTGGTCTGATCGCCCTTGAGAAGGGTACGGATCGAACATAAAATTGTAGATTTCGTATTGGTCTTTGCCAAAGTGTCTATTTAGGAAAATTAACGTTTGATATAATAGACACTTTTCAAAAGTCCATCGGGCAGCATTGGCGGTCGCCATTGCTTGGACACAAAGCGCGTGACTGGGTCCGAGTCCTCGCCGAACGCTGACGTCACCACTCGTGTCCAATCCACGCTCAGAGTACCTGATCAAGGAACGGCAAACTGGCGTTGGTGCGGACTTTTGAAAAAGGTATTTTATATTAGTAATTCGGTATCGGTCACGGGTGTACACATTTAAAAAAATAAAAAAAAAACTTTCGACTCTGGGGACGAAACAACCGTTTCCGAGCACACTGGCTGGGTTTGAGGCTGGTCCCTCACCGGTGTTTCTGCTAGCCCTAACCGAGTGGGCCGTTGATTTCGTTAGGCGCAGCCTGCGTATGCGCAATTTCAGACACCGATGGCAATTAAGTGCTTGCGTTTTCTCGGATCGCAACGTCGCGCGTCTCGGGCAGTGCGACGTTGTTCCCTTTATTATTTCCCTGAAATTTCGAGCAGAAACGCTTGATTAGGAAGCACTGCTATGAGGAGTGGTTCTCACAGTGAAAGATAACGCAAAATGGGCATGCATAATGAATAAATAAAATAAAGTGGCAACTTCCAAGAAAGACCGGAAGACTCGCAATGGGCAAAACGACATAGGTCGTTTTGCTGCTCACGGAGCAGATTTCAAGAGCGCATAAAGGTGACATGCGGACACTTTCCAGCTACTAGGGGTCGCTAGAGTCGTACTAGTTGCATCATCATCAGTAACATGGTGGCGGCCTAGAAGCGTTTTTTTTTGGAAATATGTATACTTTCTGGAAAAAAAATCAATAAACGATTTTACTATTTGCATACATTGCGGTTTCGAGTCCGCGTCCAAAATATACTCGATCAGTAGTCATCAGTGTGAGCGGCCTAAACTTTAATAATCAAGGCAGTGCGAGTGGAATTAACTGCCAAGTCACTTTATTACACAAAGGATAGTACAGGCCGCAGGCTCTTTGTTAAAATGTTCTTAATGGATGATTTCCTATTTGTAAAAGGCGTGGTCCAGGGCCCATGTGCGGAATTTTAGTCCTTAGTACGCACACTCTCAACTGAGTGAAAGCTCAGTGGGAAAGCACATAACCCTGAAAATAGTGCCTATCACAAGCACTTCGTTGGAATTCTCTATTCGTTCTTTCGAGCGGCTACCGGGTATGTTGTCGCTCGACGTAATTAAGTACCTCTTTGTAGACGAAAATAACAGGCGACGAAACTCGGATTGCATCTGTTCTGAACGGCCCGGCATTTCTGTAAAATTCAAGTTGTGATACTGGGAATGATAGTTACATGTAAAGAGGAGGAACAGATGATCGAATATAGAGTGAGTAGACAAACAAGCTGGTTTAGGTCACGCTTTTTTTTTTTTAACCGGAGAGGAGGGTCGAGCAGGTTTTGTTCAAAAATGAACTACGGTTCCACTGAAATCAAGATGCCTGCTGCACAGGAAACGCAGCGTCTCACAGATCCTTACATACTAGTGGCTCTAAAACCGCTGAATATGCTACGCTTCACAGTGCATTTAGGCCATTTTAACTCAAAATGTGTTTTGTCAGCCGACTTCCGAAGAGTTCTGTGACGGCCGGCTGTAACAGCCTGTTGTGAAAAAAGCCGACGCCGAAAAGCGTTACGCCCATAGGGAACCATGTAGAACGACTTCAGCCCAAAGACAGGACTTGTACTTTATAAACATTAGTTTTGACTTTATAAACATTAGTTCTGACATCGGAATTCGTTCCTCTTAGAGTTGTTCTCATGAAAGCAAGCTTTCTATAAGCAGATTTACATAGATTTTGGGCATGCGCATTCCAGCTGAGATAACATGATATTGTGACACCAAGATACTTAAAAATGTTAGAACATTGCGAGGCTATTCCATTTATTTCGTATAAAAAACACCAAAGGACGTTTTTCTTTTTACACTCAATACAGTAATTTTATTAAAATCGAATCGCATATCCCACTGTTCACACCAGTGGAAGAAAGTCAATCAGGACTGATTCAAGAGGCCCTGTCGTCAACAGAGCCGCCCTTCTCTCCTTCCCTGGAAGGCCTACCGCACAATCTGTTCTGACAAGACTTTGCCAGCATGATCAAGCTTGTATAGTTTGAGCTTCTTGACGACGTGTCTAATGCTCAGGAAGTTGCACTTGCAACCCCACTCCACAGGTAACATTATGGCGGCGCCAACATGACTATCGGAACGGAGTGTCAATACTCTAAGTGCATCTTTATGTAGTGGCTCTAAGTAGCGACTCTCCTCTCGGCGGTCTGACCATCCAGACAAGTACTATCTTTCACTTTTCTTTAATGTTTCTCGCAGCAGCTTAACATGCCGGTCCTCTAGAGACCAAACCAGACAAGTTCGTTGCACCGAGACGCCTGTCGCCGTCAAGACCCGTAGAATGAGTTTGCTTGGAATTTATGACGGGGCACAACGTATGCAGAGAGCAAGTTCGTCTGCATCCTGCACAGGGGTTTGATGATGTCAGAACGCTAAGCTCTTATTGGCTGACTGAAAAAAAATAGTGGGTGGACCTTAAGCATCTAGCATTGAGGTCAAACCACTCTTTCTTTTTCTTCAATCGGCCAATAAAAGCTCAGCGTCGTTCTGACGCCACCACAACTCCAGCGCAACAAGCAGACGACTTGCTCTCTGCATCCGTTGCTGGAAGTGAAAAGTTGTAATGAGCGATTTCACTGTTCATCAAAAATATCCCGGCGGACGAGCGAAAAACATTAGCGTTGAATGCGCCTCGGGACGCTTTTTTTTTAATGTCTCCATGTCAGGAATGGGCTACCGCGATACAAATATACCGCGATAGTAGTTCAGGAATACATTTAGTACTCGCATTTCTGCATTGCGATGCAATTTTTCAATTGGGTTTCGTGTTTCTTTATCGAAATACATTTTCGGGTGTGTTCCTGGTACGGCAGTACCATTAGGGTACAATGTATCTCGTTACAATTTTTAAGGACTTGTTCAAACTTCCCTTTTAACTGAGGATGTATTTTATCAGTCGATTTCTATGGAGTTTTGTAGCGTTTGGCTGTGACAGTAAGCTGCAACGGACAGATGAGGCGGCTATAACGGCCGGCTGGTACGGCCGGCTGTAGAGGCCGATTCTAGCGAAATACCGACACAGAAAAGGGTCACGCGCATGGAGATATAATTTGAAATCACCACCTTGATATTGAGAGCCAAGTGCTTCGCCGACTAAGCTATCCAGGCTCGGTGTTATGGACCACGCAAGTGAAAGAGCTCATTCGGAATGAGCTCTCGCACTTAGCGGCCTTTCCAGTCATGTAGCGCCACCTCACGGCGTGTGTAAGAAATGAAAGCGAATCCTCGAGGCGGTGCCGTTCGCACGCCGTTTTTCCCTGAAAGGCCTATGGCACGTTCTGTGCTTACCAGTTTTTCTCAGCATAATCAAAGTGCTCTCTCTCTCTCTCTCTCTTTCTCTCTCTCTCTGTGTATATATGTGTATATATATATATATATATATATATATATATATATATATATATATATATATATATATATTATATTTATTTATTTCTTTTTGCAAGAGAGGATTGGAGGATGCTGATTATAGTACGCTAAAGCATTGCTATTGAGCCGCCCAAAGTTCATTCGGGACGCTTTGCCTTTGAACATATACGTTACCCCCCCCCCCCACACACACACACACCTTTTTCTTCTTTTTTTTCTTTTTGCCAAGAAAACAAATATTTTTGCGGACTTCAGATGGTCAACTATCTCGTAGATTTTAAAGATTCAAGGCGTTCTCAGTCAACACCATCTAGAATCGCGAAGGCCTCCGAACGCCCGACTCGGAACGTCATCACAGTCGGACGGCGTGAACTCAGCGATTGGACGCGAGCCCGATGCCGAGCGTCCTTCGACGCGTTCATTGGACACGAGGTCCAGCCGAGCACTGACGCAGCACTCGTATCCAATCTCTATCTTCGCTCGATCTCACTCTGATGACGTCAAAATTCTAGTGCAACGGCTTGGATCATTCTAGATGGTGTAATCTCGAAACGCCCATCCACGCACAAAAAAAATAATAATAAAAAGAAAAACGGTTTATTTTAATGCGACTACATCAAATCAGTGCGGCAAGAGGCGCCCGGATTGGACAAGACGATGGCGACGTCTTGAAGGTTTCTTGTGCCGACACAAAACTGATGTGATTTATCGCATGATTCAACGATTTTGCTTGAAAAGGAACAGAGATTCTGAAAGAATCCGCTCTAAACAAGGTAGTGTTGTTTTTTTTTACCCACTGAAGACTTGTTTAATGCCCTTACCACTACACAAAACTGGAAATATTAATTCCACGGGAAATGTATTTCGCAGAATTAACATTTGATATAAATGCTGGTTTCATCTGGCGGTGACAGCCCATTTGTTGGTTTCAAGGAAGATATGTTATAGATTAGATAGTTTAGAGTAAAGTATAACACAGGCTTTTTCTTCTCTGTACACCGAACCAGTTCTACGGGGTACAAGAACATCGCGAATAGATGCTTTATATTATATTTCAACGTCAGTAATTATGTCCCAACAAAATGTATACTTGCATTTGTATTTTTTCTAAGTTTATTTTAAACATGTATCGCGATTTTAGTTCCCACTTTCCATGTAAACCAGTATTTTCATTTCAAAAAATTTGTAACGTACTTCTGCCCTACCCTGCTTCAAGTAAATCTTTTCAGGTTCTCACTTGAGGTGTTCAACTTTGGTTGGCACAAACCGAAACGTTTTTTTTTTGTTTTTTTTTATGAAGTTGGGAGTTAATATTCTTATTGTGTGCGCTATAGATGCCGATTTTGGGTTGAATAACATTTATTAGCAGTTTTGTGGAACTATACGTAAGTACGCGAACCGCTATAACAGTACAGCACAAATCGAGTTCTCTTTTGTCTTCCACGTGCCAAGGTATTCAGGACGGTCATGAAGAGAGCGAATACGCTACCGTCAAGGTTTCTTCTAAGAAAACACGTTGAAAGATTTAAAAAAAAAATTACCCCGTGTTGCCGAAAGCTTTTAAAAAGTCATGCACTTAACTTGTTTGCTTCAACGCAAACAAGGGAAGTACATGAAGACCCGCGGGACTGTTATTTTTATTAATACCTTTATTTCTTTTCCCGCTTTTTGTTTTTTCAAAGCGCAGATTTTGAAAGGCAAACAAACACCTTGAGTCTAATTGCCAAAGCAAGCTATAGACAAAACACACCGACGAAAAGAAATAGGAAAAGCTTTCCTCGTTCGTATCATCTGGTGACCCCGGTGAACAACCTAAAGGTATCTACGGAGTGAGTGGCCGACCTGCGTCAGAACTGACAAATACTGGAGTGGCTCTAAGCAGGCCTTGCCGAACTAAGGCTGTAGAACAATGGTCTCCCCAAGATCGTGCACTTGCCATTCAGCGGTGTGTACACACGCAAATTAGAAAGTGTGACTGCTAGTTGTTTGCTCGCCAAAGATAACGCGCGCGTATCTTGTTTCCTCCACTTATACACAAGGCACGTGCGAACCTTCGAGAGCGTGCGGGTCTGTTCCTGCTGTCACGCTCCGTCTTTGGGTGAGTGAGCAAAAATGATACTCGCGCTCGCTCTGTGTGGAGGAAAGCTGAGCAACACACTGAGCCATTTACACCATTAAAGGTGTAAACAAACTGTTCCAGATACGTACATGCACCCGTGGCATAGCCTTCTATATACTAACAAAGACTGGCAGATGGCCACGAGAAGCGGCCGCCGAAATGGAAAAGGTGGAGCGGCAGACAACGGATAAGAGGAGTGCCACGTGACTGCCGCCCCGCTGCGGCGAGACGCTGAAACACTCTTCTCCCGAACAAACAAGTGTGTTTCGGACGTCCTCGCCGCTGCAAAAGCTGCGCGCTGAAGTCCTGGTTCCCCAAGAAATTGCTCTTTGATGCTTTGTGCTACCAGATCCTCGCGCTCCATATCTGCGACCGGGCACTCTATATGGCTTCGTCGTCGAACTGCCAGGCTTTGTGAGCCAAGATGAGGCTATGCCCATGGCTAACACCCTTTCAGCAACCATATTTTGTGTACAGCCTTCTTCATCGTAAAATATGGTGTGGTTGCATGGAACACTCTTCGTTATTAATGGTGTAAAAAGGGTGAGGAAAGAGTGTCATGGCGAAGTTATGTGATCTCGCCTTTTTAAAGGGTACTGGTACATTAAAAACCGCTTGAGCGGAGGTTGATTTAGTGACTACGTCGAATAATTATTTGTCTGTAATAATGCTTTTAACTTGGGTATACATTCTTTGAACTTTGATGTACTTTAGTTCAAATAATCAACTCATTTTGGAAAGACAATGCACTACAGCATTTCGCGGTGTTTCCAGAAAACACTCAGGTCGAACGGGTTTCTAGGTTTCTTTTTTTTTTTCGAAGCGCATCAATGCCCCTGAACCGACGCGCGTAACAGTTCCTTCCCTCATACGTGGGAGGCGAGGAGGTGTTTTGTTTTGTAGCAGGGTTGAAAGCTGGGCGTAGTTGGTACTGGTACTGGTTCGTAATGAAATAAAAAGTGCCCTAAATAAAATAGGACAAAAAAGAAGACACGTACGACACACAAGCGCTTTTGTTAAATGTTCTTATGCAATTCACGACGTGCGTCGTGACTGGCAGTTTGTTCCCGGAAAGAGCCTCTTTTTTGGTCAATCTTTACAAAATTTTAAAAGCCTACGTTGAAACATTGGTATACTGCAGTGTAGGCTTGTGAGATCAACCCTTACCCAGATTATATCCATCTATATATACGTATATATGTGTCTCCACATACATGAGGCGGTTTTGCACTAGAGGAGTGCATTCCCCTTAACACGTGGCTGCACTGCGGCTATGCAAGATACGTAAAATCGCGATGCCCACACCGCAGCTCTCGCATCACTGCAGTCCACCAGTGCACAGTGAAAATCCCACTCAACGCACCTACCTAACTCACCAGAACAAACCACGAACATGAGAAATATTTCGCAACTTCCAAGAACTGGAAGTGCTCTAACCAAGAGACGTCAAATCTTCCATTCCTGGTAATTTTTCGTATTTTTTACCTTCTATTGCGAAAATCTCGATCAAATATTAACGGGCAGTATTTCTAAACTCAGTGTGCCTGACAAAGCAATCAAGCAGACCGCCGAGTTCTCTTTTAGAGAAAACTGCAGCCTTTGCCGCTGCTATCGTTCCATGTGAACGAACATGGAAGCGGCCCAAGCGGGCGTTCCTGACGCTGCTAATACAGCACTGAGCATAACTCCTGAGCAACGTCAGAGGAACGAAGCACCCGTAACGTCGCAACCAGATGATGGGCACTCTATTTGTTCCGATGGTTCCATTGCATCGTCAACTACAGACATCAACTGTATGGAACAAGACGACGATACCGGAGGTCCGTATCAAGAAGTTAGATCACGAAAGAGAACTCGGCGCAACAACTCCACCTCCAGCTCGGAGACAATAATCCAATCAAAAGCCATCGAAGAAGGGCTCACTGTTGTGTTCGCCCCTGCGGATACTGAGACGTTAATAACATCCCTCAGTAGCGTGAAGCTCTCAAGAGCTCTAGAAAACTCCTGTCCTGAGGGCATTCATGAGGTTCGTTTTAACAGCAGATTGAATGTCATCGCAGTTGACACCAGAAATGGTGAAGCTACAAAAACATTGCTCAACTTGAAGGCTCTCTGTGGAATTCCGGTGATGTCATACTCTCCACTGGCTGGAACAACGGTGAACGGAATGATTCAGGACGTCGACAAAGAGCTTTCTAATGAGGAGATCACCTCGCATCTCAGGTCCAATATTAAGGTTGGTGCCGTCCGACGCCTAGGGAAGTCTAGCACAGTCAAAGTCACCTTCCGGGGCAAGATTCTGCCAACCCATGTTCTTTTGGGTCATGTACGCCATCCCGTCCATCCTTTTCAAGAAAGGCCCATCCAGTGCCTTAACTGCTTTGGATTCGGACACAAGCGAGTGACCTGCAAACGCCCCAAAAAGTGTGAACATTGTGGAAAACCACATGAATCAACGGACATCACATGTCAATCAATGCCTGCGAAATGTGTCAACTGCGGCCAAGAACACGAAGCTACAGCACGCTTCTGCTCGAAGCGAAAGAAACTAGGGGAGATCCAGCTGCGTACTCAAAATCCAACTCGGTGGGCTTTCATGTCGCCAAATCAGCCTTGGAGTACGATAAGCACTTCCCGGAGATGGAATCTACTCGAGCAGGCAGCAATGCCACGAAAGAGCCGACTGTCACTGAACTCAAGAATTCAGGACAGCAAGACATGGAAGAAACTTCAAAAGATGTGACTACATCATCGCTATACACGACGGTCGTCAAACAAACAAAACCTAAAAGTCACGCAACTCAGAAAGATTGCCAGGGTTCAAGTCCACACGACAAACAAAGAAGCAATATGCCGGCTGCATCAACACTTCCGGCATCCCAGACCTTTCCTGCACCCACCGCTCGGACGCAACCCTGCCATTCGAAGGACACAAATGCGCAACCAACAACTTCCTTTGGAGACAGTTCACCTGAATGGATGTCTTTTGTCAAGGCCGCAGTCAAGATCGCTCTCAGCCTACTTAAAAGCATCGAATCAACCTGGGCAAAGACACTTACTACCATAATCCAAGCAGTGCTCCCTCTCCTTGAGGGATGCTAGGGTCATCTTCCACTCAAACTAAGGGTTTTACCACCAGAACAACCTCAGTGGTGTCCGCAAGAGCTACCATACCCGACACGCCCAGTCGGGCAGACACCCTCAGTAGAAATGGCAGAGCCCGCTTATGGCAGAGCAACGCCGGGCGGCCATAACTAGAGTCTGGCAGTGGAACTGCCGAGGGTACCGCAACAAACGTGGGGCTCTAGCGCAGTACATTGCCGGACTCGACAAACCTCCCGACATAATAGCACTCCAGGAAACTGGAACCGAGACACCCTCACTTTCGGGCTACAAGGTGCTGGTCCCTCGCATATGCCAGCGCGTGGCAGTCCTAGCAGCAAACCACGTAAATGCACGCGTGCACGAACTCAGCGACGAGAGCATAGACCACGTGCTTATAGAAATCATTCCCGAGAAGCGCCACTGGCCCTCGTTCTTTATTCTCAACCTATACAGTCCGCCACGCAACAGGTACGAGGAGTTTAGCAAACTGTTTGCGTGGGCGCTTAAACTTGCACAGAACCAACTCCTCATAGTAGGCGACTTTAACGCGCCGCACTCGGCCCGGGGTACACTCGCTCCATGGCCAAGGGCACCCGACGTTACCAATCCATCTGCCAACAACGCCTCTCTATCCTGACCGACCCGGAGCAGCCCACGAGAACGGGCAACAGTGTTACCCGCGACACGTGCCCGGACCTCGCGCTGACGAGATGCGGACGGTGGTCCGAATGGTCAAACCTCGAGGTGAACCTGGGAAGCGACCACGCCATAGCCCAAGTGGACATCGCCGTCTCGCCAGGAAAAAAGTTCTTTCGGAAACAAGCCTTGACAGACTGAGACAGGTTTCGCGCAGCACGCACGGCCACACACAGCGAGCGAGAGCACGAGGATGCTTCCCTTGCCAGCTGGACCAAGCGCCTGGTGTGCGACAAGAACACCTATACGGAAACTATCAACCTGACAACAGAGACCCCCGAGGTGGACAGGCACCTGCTCCACTTGTGGGAGGCAAGGCATGGTCAGATCAAGCGCTGAAAGCGCCAGAAGCTAAACCGCAAGCTCAAGAAACGGATCGCGGCAATCACGGCGGAAGCGCTAGAGTACGCAACCCAACTGGCGCGTTCCAACTGGAACAAGAAGTGCACCGATTTCCAGGGAAAACTGGGGACCAAGGACGCGTGGCAGTTCTTGCGACATCTCCTGGACCCTAGCAAAAGTAAACGCAATACCAGCCAGAGCCTCCAGAAAATTGTGCGCGACTTCCCCGGCACCAACCAGGACCTCCTCGAACAGCTCAAACTACGGTACATCGACTCGTCCCCGGACGAGGAGTATCATGACTACGAAGGCGAGCCAAACCCCGAACTCGACGTCCCCTTCAGCTTCGAAGAGGTATGGAGCGCGCTCCAAGACCTGGGCCATAATACAGCGCCTGGCGAGGACCGCGTCCAAAACACGCTGCTCCGTAACCTAGACGCGGGCTCGGTTCAGACCCTCTTGAAACATATCAACCAGGTATGGGAGAACGGCGAGCTCCCCAAGGAGTGGAAACACTCGGAAATTATCCTCATCCCCAAACCTGGGAAGGAGCTCTGCGTCGACAACCTGCGACCAATCGCCCTCACGTCCTGCGTGGGAAAGCTGATGGAACGGGTCGTCCTCAAACGGCTGCAGCCGCACATGGAGGAAACGGGAGTGTTCTCGCACACCATGTTTGGTTTTAGGGAGCACTTGTCAACCCAGGACGTCATGCTGCAGCTAAAAGAGGACATCCTCGGACCCATCTCCAGGACGACGACCCAAGCGGTGCTCGCCCTGGACGTCAAGGGAGCTTTTGATAATGTGGGCCACCAGCTAATCCTCCGAAACCTGACAGTCACCAATTGCGGTTCCAGAATGTACAACTACCTGCGGGACTTTCTACGGAACAGGACAGCCACCACTGGTGCAGGTGACCTCCGCACGGACGTCATCAACACCCCCAATAGGGGCACGCCGCAGGGGGCGGTGCTCTCGCCAACCTTGTTCAACCTGGCAATGAGCGGGCTGCCCCCAATTCTGGAGCGCATCCCGCAGATTAAACACTCTCTGTACGCGGACGATCTCACAATCTGGACCGTGTCCGGGTCTGACGGAGAGAAGCAGGACGCGCTTCAGGCGGCAGTCGACGAAGTTCAACGGTACCTACGCCAGGGTCACCTACACATCTCGGCAGCCAAATCGGAATTGATCCTAGTCTGCAAGACCCCAAGGTCCCGCCGCAAGTCGGAGCCCAGAGACGAGATACAAGTCTTCCTGGACGACGGCTCCCAAATCCCCGTGGTGCCGCGTACCAGAATCCTGGGACTCCACCTCCAGGAGGACGGAAAGGCGACCCATACCCTCACACTCCTCCAGCACCAAGTCACCCAGATTCTACGCATCATGCAAAGGGTCGCCAGCCGGCGGCACGGCCTCAGGGAAGACGACACGATCAAACTGGTTAACGCCCTGGTGGTGTCGCGCATCATCTACGCCACACCCTATCTGAATCTCACCAAGGGAGACGAGGACAAGCTAGATGTCCTCATACGCAAAGCGTACAAGACGGCCCTCGGACTCCCCCGTACACCTCCACAGAGAAGCTACTCAAGCTCGGCGTCCACAACACTTTTAGGGAGCTGGTGGACAGCCACCTTGCCACTCAACGAGACCGACTCGCCCAAACCCCTGCGGGCAGAAAGGTCCTAGAGTCGCTCAAGATTCCCTTCCAATGGGACAGAGAAGACACCACGGCACCCCTCCCGAGACACATCTGGAGCCAAATCAAGGTGCACACGATCCCCCGCAACATGGACCCGACCCTCCACGCGGAACGCCGCAAGGCTCGGGCAAGATTCTACCAAAAGGCGTATGGCAAACGGGCTGATGTCCTGTACACAGACGCGGCCACATATGCCTATCAACGGAATGCAGCGGCAATATGCGTCGTGGATGGAACTGGGAGCACCCGAGTCACGGCGTCGCTGCGTACCTCTAATACGACCACTGCAGAGGAATTCGCCATCGCCATGGCCATTGGGCTCGGAGAAGATCACGTCACCATCATGAGCGACTCACAAGCAGCACTGCGTCGCTTCCTAGCAGGCCGTGTCTCGCCGAAGGCACTCAAGGTCCTCACCCAGAGAGACCGACAGGGCTTCCCCACAGTGGAACTCATATGGATCCCAGGACACGACGAGGTGAAAGGCAATCGGTGTGCTGACACCGAGGCCCGAGCATGCACCCTCCGGACCACTCCTGCAGCCGCGTCGCGACTAGGGCTGGACTCATACTTTATTCCGGTGCCAAACAGGTACTCTGAAATCAGGGCCTACCACCGTGGCCAGAGGCGTGAATACCCCCCGCCACACAAAAATCTCAACAGAGAGGACGCGGTCGCTTGGCGCCAGCTCCAGACAGGAGCGTTCCGCAACCTAGCGCTCTTGCACAAATTCTACCCTACAAGCTACAAAGCCGAATGTCCGCACTGCGGACAATATGCTTCCTTACCACACACCGCGTGGTTTTGCACAGCTCACCCTAACATCCCCCCTCCCACCCTGATCCCACTCCTGAGAACTGGGAAGCCGCACTACTCAGCTCGTCTGCTGCCGACCAACTAAAGTTGATCGGGCGGGCGAGGCTGACAGCCGACAGCGTTGGGGCCCTGGACTAAGGGAACCACCCAGAGACCCATATACAGGCATAATAAAGTTTATTCCTCCTCCTCCTCCTCCAAGAACTGTCAGTGTTTGATACCGATATCAAAACGAGTAGTACGTTATTCAAACACCGACAACCAATTCACACTTTGAACTTTCCCCTCGCATCCTCCTTTCCCCCTTTTACCCTGGTGGTGGTGGTGGTGGTAAAAACTTTGAATTGTTTCTGATTTGTGGGGTTCCCCCCCCCCCCTAGGTTCAGGTCCCCACGTCCAGGGCACCGCAGGCTACCGCTATTTTTCTGTCCCGAGCAATCAGCTCTCGCTGTTGCTCAGGGCCCGAGCCGAGTAGGGCAGTCTCCCAGGAGGATGTGGAAGGATTTGGTATAGGTCGGATCCCTTCTCCGAGTGGAGTCGGACAGGCCCAGGTACAGTGATAGAGTGTGGGGGTCGGGGATTGCAGCCCGGGCATGTGCCACGATAGCTGCCAGGAAAGAAGAGGTGAAGGTGGTGTAGATTTGGAAAAGTGAGTGTTTGTATGCGCCCCCATTCGGTAGCCTCGCGCATAGTATCTGTTGGGATGCAATCGACCATTTATATTGCATGAAGTACGCACCACGTTGGAAGAAGAGAGAGGTTGCGGAACCGGGGGGGGGGGGGGCGCACCGCATCGCCATGAAACAACTCTCTCGAATATTCGTTGGCACTTCTAGCAGACGCCGTGAGATGCCCAACATGACTGCTCAAGGAACCGTCCTTGTCTGCGCACACGTTTTCAGGGCCGCGCGGTGCGCGATTGCGTCTGCGTTTGCGTCGGGGACCCTAAAACTACGCTGCCCCCGCCGGGAGATAAGCGAAGCCCGAGTGAAATTTAGGCCCCCTTTCTGGCCTTTTTCAGACACCGCCCTCTGCTTTCATCGCAGTGCAACACATTAACGAAACAAGAGGTATCACGTCAACGCTCCTGTCAGCCGTAGAAATTTAGCGTCTCTTTCAGCGAACTCGCTCCCTTTCAGGTGCTCAGTGCTTAGGGCGACGATAGGTAAAGTAATATAGGAACGCAGAATATTAGAGAATAGGAGTAAATTCATCGGCGATATTTTTGCCGTTTTATTAAAACACATTACGAGGCGTCGTTGCTCCTTTACGTCAAACGGATGACTATGCGGAGAACAAGTTCGTCTGCTTCTTGAGGAGGAGTTGCGGTGACGTCAGAACACCGCCGAGCTCCGATTGGCTTTGATCGAAAGGGATAGTGGGTAGACCTCAATGCTAGCTGCCTCGAGGTCTACCCACTATTTTTTGCTTCAATCAGCCAATCAGAGCTCGGCGTTCCGACATCCTCGCAACCCCTTTGCAAGAAGCAGACGAACTTGCGCTCCACATACCCGTGCCGATGCAAAAATTGTGAGGCAAATCGCTAGGCGATTGTGTTGCATCATTCGTGAAATGTTCTAGCATCACAAACGTTTAGCGATAATCTCACGGAGCTTTTGATAAGATAGTGGAACGCGTGCTGTGTGTACATTTGATAGTTCTCCCAGTTTCACGTATCTGTGACAGAGTTTGCTATCCGAATTTCTCCGCTCAGAGCAGCTGCATCCCGCGGCTACACCGATACGCAATCGGTGTCACGCAATGTTAATTCCCCGCTAAATTTTGCGGGGGAAAGCTGAATCGGTAGATAGGTCGTGTGACTTCAGGTCACGTGACGTCGGTTTCCCCGCTGAATTTAGCGGAGAAACTGAATTTGTGTTAAGGTCACGCGACATGCAGTCTTGTGACATCATTTTCCCCGTTAGATTTAGCGGGAAAACTAAATTGGCGTTCAGGTCACGTGACGTAAATTTTCCCGCTAAATCTAGTGGGGAAACTGAATTTGTGTATAGGTCATGTGACATGATGTCACGTAGTGCATTTCCCCGTTAAATATAGGAAAATTAATCCGGCTTCAGTTACTCCGGCTTCACGAAATCAAATCCGGAGCAACTAGCCAAAGAACGTTTCAAGTTAAAAGGAAAGATTCAAAACCCAGACGACTGTGTCGAGGTCGAGGACGTGTCAACGGGAGCTGATATCGAACAATGGAAGCGTCTAAGTGCTTCCTTGCTCGGACCCCGAGGATAGTGCTGTCGGGAAAAGCTGCAAACTGAAGTAGGTTGTACAATCCTTGAAAGGGACGATAATTGACTACAGTCTGCACACAAAAATAGAATTAGAACGGCTAAATGTGTTGCCACTTTTTGATAGGCCATCGCGAGGCTAATTTTATTTTTGCTACAGAGTTCTCTAATTATTCTTTTTTCTTTCTTTGTTTTTATAAAGATCTTCAGGGTAAAGCAAGCCTGGTCTTCGCACGTTTCAAGTTATGTGGTAGGAGTAGACGTTTAAATTTCCGCAACATGTTACTTTTCGTCGACGTCAAAGAAGTACGCTATCAATTATAGTTATAAATATAAAAATAACATTAATTGGACGCAAATTCTTGTTTCCTTTTTTTATTCTTGAAACGTTGTTTTTATCCGGTCTACCGGACTAAGGAAATCTCTTGGCAAACCGACAGCTCAAGAAACGCAGTGCTTGACCAGTCTTCTCC
The DNA here is from genome assembly GCA_037355805.1 of Ixodes ricinus. Taxonomy (NCBI): domain Eukaryota; kingdom Metazoa; phylum Arthropoda; class Arachnida; order Ixodida; family Ixodidae; genus Ixodes; species Ixodes ricinus. The sequence continues at coordinate 37,144 of JAZHYW010022397.1, read as the reverse complement.
TCAGCCGATGAGGGCGCGGCACCAGCCGATAACAATGTCGAACAACCAATCAGGGAGCGAGGAGAGAGAACACACGAAACCACACCCTGCTTAAGCTACCAGGGGCTATAAAAAATGCAGGGGTTTTTGACGAGGGTGGGGGTTGGGCGAGTTGGTGATTCATAACGGTTAAAAAGCGCAACAGGGCAACGGACAGAAAGGAAGACACTGACACAGCGCTGTGCCTGTGCCTTCCTTTCTGTTCCTGTTGCGCATTTTACCTATCACTGGACTTTTCACGAATGGCAGAAGCACATTCGCTTAAACTGACCCCACCTGTCTGACAGGAATATAATACCCTTTGGTGACTCGGCAAACTTTGATGTCCTTTACATCGAATTTCATTACTTGATTGGCCAATCAGCACGCCCCAGTGCTGATGCAACGCGGTGGACACGCGACGCTGGTTTAATCAGGGTTGGGAGCTGATTCTCCGATCACTTAATGTAATTCGATGAAAATGACGGTAAAGTGTGCAACGTGACTGGGGTTATAAGTCCCAGCACACCAGGCGTACTCACGACACACTGGCCCCTCGAATTTCCGCGCTGTGCAACGTGGCTCTTCCGATGAGCACGCACACCACCAATCACATTAAAGGAGCGGTGCAACGATATTCAATTGGAATGTTTTTCACTTTACACGAGCTTACTGGCACTAGTGGGACTCAAGGATACTCACACGCAACGCCACTGGCCAAGAAACTTCTTTGTTGCGGTGTAATTTCAAGGACAAAAGCGATCATTTTCATTCAATCTCTCCTTTGCAAAATTTGATGACGTAACATGGGGATCGCAAAACACCCCGATGGCGATATTTGAATGCGGTTCATAGATTGGACCCGAGCATTGCGTGGGCACTCAATTTGGGCTCGTGATAATTCCTAGCTCGAGAAGCATTCGGGTAGTGGCCCGTGTCCAATCGCTGCAACGACGACGATAGCCGAGCCATAATCAATGTCGGGAACTCAGCGCGTGTCCTGTGCTTTGCCAACCCCAGCGCGTGGCTATGATCAACATTGGCGGCATATAATCGGCTCCAGATCACGTGGCCGCTTGTTCTGGCTGCGAGTTGAAGGAATGAACGCCGCTCGTTTTTCTTTATTTTTTTCTGGGACTTCTATTGCGTGGGGTGAAAAACAAACGCGTGTTTCATAGGTCATTAACGTCAGGGATCCGTTTTAAGTGGTATTTGCGCAAAGTACAAAAATTGTTGCATCGCCCCTTGAATGTTAAAAACTGGATTGACACCTTATTTATCTAAAAAAGAAGTGTCTTTGTACTACCGTAAGATTCATTTGCTACCGGAACGTTAGCATAATGCAGTCGAAGGCGGTAGGAAGCAATTTGACTAAACATGTGAGACAAATATATTTACTTCGAACTTAACAAGAAAAAACAATATTACGCACTGGCGCATAAACCTGTTACGTCGCTCTATTGCAAATGATATTCAGTGTGAATCACCATCGTTCCAAAGTGAGCTAGTCGGCAAGTCGGTTAAACATTATGAAAAGAAACAGCACTAAAGCCGGGGTCACACATTATAAAGAAGACATTCTGAAAAACATGAGTCACCGAAAATATCTGGTTCGAATGCCGCGTGCCAAGTTCCTCCTTAACCTCATTGTCATGTGGCATTCGAAGCACGGATCTGGCGGTGATTTCCGTTCGAATCCTTATCCAGACTTTCTTTTGTATAATGTATAAGCAGTGTGACCCCGGATTAAGGGTAGGGACTATATAGGAGAAGTGGGCATCTAGGCGTCTAGGCGCCCATTGGTGAAGTTCACATCGTTCACTTCGTTTTCACGGACCATTCTTGTATCCGAGGGTCTTTTATTTTATTTTTGTACATCCCTTCGCAACTGGTGTTCTTTGGGCGTTGTTTTGGAAAGACGAGGCGATACAGTACAGCCATCAATATCTAATCCCCAACTTTGACGCACGTGTGTCTGGCTGTCGAGACGGCCAATGGCGCAGTTCTTATCGGCAAGCGTCGGCCCCCGTGCGATCTGCACGTCGGGGCGACCGAGGGGCTTGCCGGACATTGCGTCACGGGTCCGGACTTTCCCCCCGTGTCCACTCGGAAAAGACGGCCTTCGCGGAACTCGAGTGCGTCCCCGTCGCGCGTCGTGAACTTGAAACGGCCTTCGGGAATCGTCGGGCCACGCACGCCTCGTATCGTCGAGCGCCTAGTGTCTGGTCTCACACAGAAACTAAAAGGGTGTATTATTACACCCCTTTTCACATATAATACACCCCAAAACTTCAGGTCGTCACACAGCGCACCGACATTGAACCGACGGTACCAACTTTCAAGAGCGGCTTGATAGCCGAGTTGTAGAACTTAATAAAACAGCTAATGTACGCGTGACTGAGTGCAAAAAACGTAATCGGGGTTTTCTTGGCCTTCTACAAAACTTCAGTGTATTCTTTTATATTTTGTAGTCTTTGATACGTACTTCAGCTGTTTAATATGTTATATCTATAGTTCCGTGTTTTCTGATAAATCCGAAAAAATCCGAAAAACATTCGCCGGAACATTTTACGTCAATTCAGAGTTATCCGAAAAACTCAGAATTTCGAGGTCACAACGACAAAATAAACATAAAAAAGACAGTTTCCTGTCTTATGTCTGTTTGTTGTTTAAGTCTTGAAAAAGACAGCACAAGGTCAGTCGCCCTGAGGAGATTTCTCTTCAGTTTCCTTGGAAATTTAGAACTACTGACGAAAAGGGGGTTTGCATTTCAGCATGTCGAGGTTCCTTCAGGGCAACGGGTCATGGACCATGGTACCCGGACGTTATTTATTTTGTTCTCAAGTGTTTTTTTTTAATTTTACGCAGTAAAATTAACTCAGAATATCAAAGAATTGGGAATCTAACAAAAATAAACTCCGATAAACCCCCGAATACCCTAGCGAAAAATAAACTCCGAAAACACCCTCCGAATTTCACGAGAAATAAACCACGAAAACACGGAATCCTAGGTTATATCCCACTGTTAAATGTCCGGGCCGTCAGAAAAAGCCTCTCGCAAAAGTTGAGGCCGTCAGTTCGACGTTACTGCGCTGCACGTCGAACTGAAGTTTTGGGGTATCCTATATGTGACAAAAGAAGTAAAGTCTACACCCTTTTGTTTTCTTCCTCCTGGGCGGAAATGCCCCGATCGAACGAGCGCGTGCGAGAGAAACAGGCAGAGCTGCAAAACACTTGCGCGCTGTGCGAGTGTCAGACCCGTGAAAGTCACGCTTTGAAACATCAGATGCGCTTCACTCGACCTGATTTCGGACAGTCACACCCACTGCGAACATCTCGAGTGAACTCTTCGAATACTTTAAGTCACACCGCTCATACATGGTACAAAAGACATGACGACGCAATTAACTGTGGTCTGTGGACGCACGCCAAGCATATCGAGGCATGTTTGGTGTTATACGTGTGCTTCGAACACGTGTGCGGACTGTTTCTGTATGACCAATGTAACAGCAAAGAAAGACGCCTCAAACAGTCATTTGTACGATATACGTTAGCAGTGTGACCGCGGTGTAAGCATGCGGCCACGGTCGAATGTTGTCTCTACCATTAGCCCTCCAAGTCTTTCGTTCCCGTCTCCTGTGTACTTGCGCGGCAATGTTCACCCGTTATGGGAGGATAACATTCACACGCGCAATTTTCCCTCTTTCAAGTCGTAATTATTGCGACGAAAACAACAAGTTAAAATGAACGCGTTACAATTAAAACTGCCCGCAAAAAAAAAAAAGAAGACGAAAAGCCAGTGAAATATCAATGAAATGTCGTTTCTTGTTATGGGTATTGTGAATGTCGACTCGCCGGTCAGTTATACAAACAACTCGTAAAGAGTATTTCTAGTAATGCTGCAGGGCCTCTTTTTTTTTTTTCTTAAGTAACGGCTGCCACAGGCGGCCTGCTGCGCGACACTTCCAAGGTAATAAAACCCGTGAGAAATTCCGGTTAATCGACCATATGCTCGACTCAGCATATAGATTATCTGGAATTGTAAAATTCCCCAAAATAACGCGAGATTATCGCTGTACTTTAGAATCAATAACAGAATTGGCGAAACATTAGTACGATATTATAAAAGCATAATAAAAAATCACGGGACTCGTGTTCGGGGGCCACCATTACAAAAGTGTGAATTTTTTTTTTTTGTAGAACTTGCAACATTACGGGCCGACTTTTATAAGAGGATCCTTAGTCTGTGCATATCTTGCAGGCGTACCAACTTTATTAAACGGCTCTCTCCGTTCGGTGCAATGGACAGAGGGAGTTTCAGTGCTCGACCAACACCTCCCAACTAAAAAACCCGTAGTGCCGAATTTTTAACGTCACCTAAAGAGACGAATGCGGAGCTCTGATCGGTCACGAGTGCTGCATCGGCGTTCGGCTCGGACTCGTCTCCGGTCAGCGAGGACACGAGACCCCAGCCAAACGCCGGCGCTAGCAGTCGTGTCCAATCGCCTCCTTCGTATAGGAAAGGAGGAAGTATGGCACGAGACGGCGAAACGAATAGGATGTTCTGTCCGAATGGCGTCGCAAGAGCAATCTTTGATTCTTGGGTACACCTCCGTCATGCAAAGGGTGCGTGCAGGCGCCACACGCGAGTTGCGCGCTTTGGCCACGGGGTAGCGGCGCCGTTGGCGCAGAGATGCGCTTTGATAGGAAACTGCGGAACTTAAAAAACGCGTCCGGATTGGGCGGGTTTTCGGAACGCAGTGAAATGCTGTGCGTCTATTGTATATATATATATGTTTTTTTTTTTTTGTAAAGTGCTTTGATTTAGAGTTTTCGATGATGCACAGAATGTTTCAATCTTTCGTTGGAGCTATACGTCCATGCGCAGCCGACGCTACGAGGTGATGGAACCAGTCAGCAGCATGAAAATCACAAGTCATGAGACCTATGCTGTTTGGGATAGGTTACGCGATGATAGAACACGTACAGGGACATGACGAATACGCATCAAGGGAGAAAAATCTCACGTCGGGCAAACACCACCACCACCATCACCGCCACCATGACGTATACGCTTTTAACGCGTTCTGATGGGTCCAATCAGCTCGTAGCGTGGGGTGCGTCAGGACTTATGGTGAAACGAAATATAGCTGACGCCACGCCTTTAAACTTAATTATTATAAAGTTAATTGCTGAAAACTAATTAAGAACCTAATTATATCAAAATGTGTTCGTTTCTTCTTTTTTTTTAATAGGCCTTTTGGCAGACACCACAATGGCATCAAAGTTTTTGCTATGAGATCCGTACTTTTCGCAAGAGCGACTCTGCCCACGTCCCGAAAAACACCCTGTATATTTTTTGTTGTTGTTGTTGTTATTGGAAAAAGAGGCCCAGTTGCTGCTTGGAACTGTTTATAGCGTGCTTCGCGGAATACTTCCGTTCCGCCCGTCAATGGGAATTTTCCTTTTCGCTCGAATGAATTTTTGCTCGCGTGAGTCGGCCGCAATGTCTGCGAGCCAAAAGTCCTATCGGGTCTAGATAGCGAGACAACGAAATGATTGATGCAGTTGCGACGAAAACAGGGCGGCTTATCTTACGAGCACGCACACGCCCACAAACTTTCCTCACTCATGTGTCATGGGGCGTCGATACACTTGGCAACTTTGAACAGCGTTGCAAAATCTTTGTTTGTCGGCGACAGATAATCTGCCGCGCGCGCTATTTTGATGAGGGTAGCGACTATTTGTACGCCCGCTGACAAAATAACTGGACATGTTATAAAAAAATAAAAAATAAACTCTCGGTTGACCAAATAACTAGGCATGTTATTGATACCAAGACACGCAGTAAAAATATGTTCATTTATTTTGACTCCGCGTGCCAATATTTGGAACGAAGGCCAACTCGTCGAATAGGCCAACTTGTCATAGGCCAATTCGCAGAAAGGGCAACTCGTCGAAAAGGGCAACCTGTCGAAGGGCAATTCGTCGAATTCCGGGAAGAGAGTTCGGGGTGAAGGTCTCTTTCATTCTTCCTTTCGTTCTTTCTTTTGAAGTTTGAAGGACTAGAAATTTGTATATTTTCTTTTTACTGAACGTCCTCCGGCATTGTACAAAGCCCCTTCTTGCCCCTTCCCCCAGTTCGTTTCTGGACGGTCCGCCTGAACTGATAAGGATCACCGTGCTTCTTGCCCAGCGGTATTTAAGCTGGTTTAAGCTTGAACTAGTTCTTATTTAATCTGCCGGCCATGGAGTTTGTCAAAACCGAGAGAAGAGCGAATATGCTTCTTTATGGGGGCCATTCCTACACCTGTAACAAGAAGAAAGAGTCCTCCATGTACTGGGTTTGCAAAAAGCGGGATATCTGTAAAGCCAAGCTATCTACAGATGTTGCGATGACTTCGGTACTACATCAACCTAGAGAGCACACTCACTCCGGCGACCCTGTGGAGAACAGCCTGCTTGCAGTGAGAGACATGAAAGCGAAAGCAGGTAAGCGCCGAACTTTACCGTTTTTCTCGTAAATCGTATGACGTGCTTTTTCCGAACTGCGAAAGGAAGTCACCAGCGCTCTGTCCTGTCTGGTTTGTCTCTTCCTTTTTGTATCCTCGCGCTGTTTTATTCCATTATGTACAACGATTACCAACTAGTCCAGCTATCAACATTATTTGGTTGTGAGGTGAAAGAAACACGCCTTCAGGCGTGTTTCTTTCACCTCGCACAATCCGTGTACAGGAAGGTGCAGGAAAACCACGATCTCAGACAGCGCTATGACACCGACAAAGACTTTTCCGTCTTGGTAAGTTGGCGAAAATTTGTAGCTCCTAAGTATATTCTGACGCAACGATCGTGTCTACGTATTTCTAGATGAGGATGCTTCCAGCGTTGGCGTTCAATCCCTTGGGCGACTTGGACGCCGCGTTTGATTCCCTGATGGAGATTTTCCCCGACGAAGCTATGCCTCTTGCCCAATACTTTGAAGACACGTACTTGGGCCGTCGTCGTAATCTGCGTAGAATATCGCCGATGTTCGCGCCGTCACTGTGGAACGTGAACGACGCGGTCCACCAGCACCTGCCACGCACAAACAACAGTGCTGAAGCCTGGCACAGGGGATTTCAGGTAAGGACCATTAATTGCCCGTTTTGACGTACACCAAGAGCGATTGGTAATTGTACTCTCGATTTGTCATGTCTGAAGTCCACAGCTGCCTGCGCTTCGCCCACGATCTGGGCTTTCCTGGCCGCACTCAATAAGGAGCAAGCCCTCACTGAAATGAAGTTGGCCCAAGCAAGCGCGGGACACGCCCCTCGGGTGCCCAAACGGAAGTATCAAGACTGCAACATCAGGATTGAAAACGTATTGTCGCAGTACGTTCCCAGCAACGTTTTGGATACTCTCCGATCAGTCGCTTTTAACATCGGACTGTAAAAGAGAGAGATGTGTAATGTGTGCGTTAATGTGTATTATTAAAGTTTTCGTTTTTACTATTCTTCCTTGTGACTTATTTTATTTATATAAAAATATTCATACGCGAGCACATATAATGTATGTTAGAAATGATGAAAATTTGATGTATCCTTGCTCAAATGGAGATGCAAAATGGTGCGTTTAAAAGAATATCGACCCCCCCTTTTTTTTTCCGCACTACACACACAAAAAAACAATGCTGTATCGCTTTTCTGTTGTTTTCCTTCGAAATAATGCCCAAATGGTGGTTCGAAATAGATACCGCTGCGTCATTCGTAGCCTCCATAGTGCAACCCTCCCGCCCCCTCCCCCAACCCCACGAATCCCGGACAAAAGCTCACCGGACAAAAGCTCCCCGGACAGAAGCTCACCAGACAAAAGCTCACCGGACAAAACTCACCCATTTTTTCACAGACCCGGACAAAAGCTCGCCAGGAGAAGTGAGGGACAACTTAGGCGCATGCGTGCGACACTAAAATGCAACGATAAATTAAATCTGACAGGCGCATGGTTTGATGATTAGAGTAGAAACAAGTTTATTCACTTCAAATATTACCCTGACAAAGCAAGGTCACCGAAGGGTGACTTCGCCTCTTCGGTCGCTATTCGGGTTCAAAAACTTCGGTTCACGAGGTTTCTTGGGCGTGGCAAAAGGGTGCTCCGTCATACCTTGAGTCAAGCAAGCTTTATCTTATCAGCTCCACTCAGTTTCAGTGACCTAAATGTTAGTCCTAAATCGTTGCTTCTCTGCCTGTTATGGCTTATCTGTCGACAGGTTCGCATGGGATGGAATGCGAGTTCTCCCAAAAATGGTGCAATGTCCATCGCGTCCACACTTTATCCCAGCTCTTGTTTCGCCCGGGTAGCGAAAAAAAAAATGAGGTGAGCTTTTGTCCGGGTTTGTGAAAAAACGGGTGAGCTTTTGTCCGGTGAGCTTTTGTCCGGTTACCAACCCCACACACAAAAATTCGTGCTTCCCCGTAACCTACCTCGAAAAACCGTCGATGCTGATTGTTCTGTGGTGACCAAAGTGCCACCAGCTTGCTTGCAATAGCGTTTTTGAAAAAAAGCTTGCTCCCCCGTACATGAAATGTCGCCAGTCCTGCGGCTTTCGCGACTGGACTGGCGATTGTGTGTAGGTCTTTTTCCACTACCGGTGCAGGCAATAATATTTATCGCCCTCACCTCTCAGGGCTGGCGATTTAGTTCAAGGCCGAAGCTGCGAGGTATCAGCAATACACTTCAAAGTAAAAAAAAGGCTTAATTTTTGTTTTATCTGCATTTTCCTTATGTAGCAATAAATACTGCGCGCGTCTCCTTATCTACGCAGCGTCAGCCAAGCTCAGAGCGAAGTCAAAGGCTCAAAGTCATATAAACACACACAGACACGTATACGAAAAGGAAAAGCTCCCGGTGCATTCATTGCGCTTGATTGATTTAGCCAATGAAAGCGCGCACACAGGAGGGCCAAGACAAACATCGAACGAACGGTATCTAGGTTTTCTTTTTTCGTTCAGTCAGAGGTAAATTATACACTGAACATCTGTTAGCAACGCCGCCTAAAGCCTGCCCTATAAAACCAAACGTGTGTTACTTCAGTCATCAGGACTCGGAACTTTCCATGTACATTTTACTTTTCTTCCTGCGGCGCTTCATTTGTTTTTTTTCAAAAGTTATCGATCTTGAAAGAAGAAAAGCCTTACTAATCTCCACGTGGCTTGCAAAACTAAATCGTAACATTTCCGTATAGCAGGCTTGTAAAGTTGCTAGGTATAAATAACTGCAAATCGGTGACTGTAAGTATATGTTGTATATGCCTAGAGTACAAATATTTTTTTTATGTCTCGGTTTTGATTTGGACGGGAACACGGTCCACGCTTAAGTGTCCACAAAGCTTCATTCGGAACCACATCCGTAATCCTGTTTCTTACTCTTATCGATATCAGAACGTTCTCCAAGCATTCGGGTCACGCACATATGCTTTCTTGTGGTCGTGGACCCTTATGTCCGCTTCCTATTTTCTTCCACGTAATCCCCGATAAGTCTCTTTTCTTTCCATCGAATATTGACCCCGAAACGTGAAATACGTGGGGGTAAAAATAGCCAAAAAAACACTCCCGAAGTCGAAAAAAAAATTTAAACCCCGCAAACAACGAACCCTTCTTCTCAAGAAGAAAATTTGTGAGGTTGAAGTTAAACATATTTGTAATAACTGTATCTAGCTGTGTGTAGATGCATTATGAAAGAAAATCAAGAAAACAAAACACTAGGCCCTCGAGCCTCCTTCCAGACCCAGTGGCAGTCCTAAAGGCGCATTCCCACCGGCGATGTAAGCAGTCGCGCGATGCGACTAGATCGCATCGCAAAAAAATTCGATGGTCACACTGGCGTGCGCGATGAGCGAGTCCAACGCCTTCGTAGGCGAGTCGTTGAGTCGTTCTTTGAAAACTCTCGCTCCGAACGCCGTTGATTGGCTCAGCCGCTCCGCGACTATATCGCATCGCAGAAAGTCGGGTCAGGAAGCGACTGCTCAAATCGCGTCGCTTTTTTGCCCGCGATGGTCGCTTTTGCGATGAAAGTTATCGCGCGACTAGATCGCATCGCCGGTGGGAACGCGCCTTAAGGGGGGGGGGGGGGCGGTCTCTTTCTTTTTTGTTCGTGACAAAAATTGGGACCACTATTATTCTTGTTTTTGCTGAGCTAGGTAGCATTGGCAACGATCAGAATTATGTCCCCACGCTAATACTCGTCATCCACCATCCCTCTCGCTAAAGGCATGAAAGCCCTTAGCGATCGTTGAATACAGACCTATTTCCAATCAACCCAATGTGTGTTCATGTATCATAAAATGTATGTATGTATCACACACAAAAAATACACGCGCGCCCGCAGTCGTTTTTTTGGAATTTGGGAAGTGGTTTCTTCACCTCGACAAAGAGAAAACAGAATTTTGACAGACACAATGTACGATGCCCGAATTATTCCAAAGTCCCGAAATTCTCCTCTCTGGTAGCGCGTCAGCCATCGCCTTAGGATTGTTTCAAGTTTCCGCAAGCCAGAGGGCTGAATTGCTGGAATGACGAACGCCTTGACGTCTGCGACGAAAGTAGGCTTTTCCTCTCCCAAAAATGCAGGATATCCGTTATTTTTGATCACTTAACGAGACATCGTCAAGTGGTACTAGGGTTCAAAATGACTATTTCTTATTGTCGGCCGGCTCACGCGAGAAGTTCAGGCAGAATAACCTTATAATCTGATAGAGAAGCTGTTGTATCTTAAGCAAGCAGACTCATGACGGCAACGTTATAATCTACTGGAGACTGTCGTTCTACGACGACCATGGCTGGTTGCCGTTGATAGAAGGCACGGGGCACGGGTTCAGCTCGCGCACCACACAGTTCACGCGACGGCACGCACACACACTCGTGACACCCCGTCGGCAGGCATGCAATAATTAGAGCGAAGTGGCAAACGTAGGGTGCCTCAATGTCCTTCTGTTTAGGGTGATGCCACCCTTTGTAGTACCCGATGCCGACAGCACGCGCTCACGGGGAAAATACAAAGAAATGGACGAAAACAAAATGTCGCCATAGCACAGTCAGTGCCACAAACGCGTGCAGGGACACGCTCTTTCACGCGCTTTGAACAAAAGAGAAAAATAAAAGTGTGGGACAAAATTGCCAGATGTCTCCACCCTAAGCAAAGCGCACATGAAGGCACCCTAGGCAAACGTATCACTATATTACATTCCTTCCCCTTCAGGAGGGACAGTTCTGTAGCGGATGACTGGATGTCGTTGTCGTGTTGATCTTCTGAGCGGCCGCTCCGTCTGAGCCGCTGGCGATGTCCCAACCGGGGAACAGGTCTTTCTGGAGCCCACCTAGCAGGAGATGCTGGCGGTGTTCCAAGGCCAGGCGCAACAGCTGGTGGTACCTGACGTTGTAGTCGACGTCAGGCCGAAGGTTGTCATCCCAGTTAAACCAAACCTTCATGAGGTGATCACGATAATGGTGATAACACTCTCGATTAGCCAGTTGGACCTTGTAGGAGAATGGTCCAATCACTGCTACAATCTTCGCTGCCTTCCATCGTCTTCCCGGTGCTAAATTCGGGACGTAGACGGCGTCGCCTATGTGGGACCTCCTTACCTTTGGTTGAACCTTCCCCGGAGTCTCTCTGGAGGTCAGGATACAGTCTGTCCAGAGAAGACAGCAGCTTCCGGCCCATAAACAACTCTCCCGGAGTCTCCCCGGCGTCCGAGTGAAATGTCGTGTGCTGCTTAAATAAAAATATAAAAAAACGTGAAATCTTGCACTGGTTGTCGCCTTGAGTTGACTTCTTTAAGGCAGACTTGACTTCCGTCACCAGTCTTTCTGCCCTGCCATCGCTTCCAGGATGATATGGGGCTATGCAGATGAAACAAACAGCATTAAGTCTCAAGAACTCTTCCATTTCCGAGCTTTTGAAGGCTGTACCGTTGTTCGAAACAATTACTTCGGGCAACCCATGTGTCGCGAACAGCTTCCTCAGTGTCTTTATCACTGCGGCTGATTTCGTGGATGGCATGACCTCGACTTCGGCCCAATTAGAAAATGCATCTACAACAATAAGAAAATGTTCACCTCGAATGGGTCCAATCTGCGTGCAGGCTGCTCCAGGGCTGTTCTGGATGATCCAAAAGTGCACTGGTACGTTCGGATCGCTCTGTCTGTTTTTCTATCCCTGTTGGCAATGGCGTACAAAGTCTTCGATTGCTTGATCGATTTTAGGCCACCAAATCTACGCCCTATCCGACACTTTCATAGCTGTCATTCTGGAGTGGTTGTCATAAAGCAACTGTATAACCTTCCCTGTGGCTGACTCGAGAATAACCACTTTCTTGCCCCACAGAATACAATCTCGATGCAAGGAAAGTTCTGCGCATCTCGCACCAAAAGGTGCGAAAGATCCTCCCAGGATTTCTTGTGGCCAACGCGGGAGTATTCATTGCTTGAATCGTGCCAGCGTGGGGTCTTGTTTTGTCAGCTTTGCGATGTCTGCTTTTTGCAGTGGAGGGTACTCGACGGCCTCGAGGAGAAGTACGTCACCCGTTGGCACTGGCTCGTCGACGTCACTTGGTGCTGGAAGGCGTCTTAACCCGCCTGCGTTGGTGTTGCCGATTCCTGGTCGAAACACAAGCTTATAGTCATACGCTCCCAGCAGCAAGCTCCACCGCAGCATCCTCGGTCACAGAATCTGTGGCATTGGTTTCTCTGTGTCAAAAATCCCAAGAAGCGGTTTATGATTGGTCAGGATCGTGAATTCTTTTCCTGGGAGACACTGGTGAAAATGCTTAACACCATAAACTACTGCGAGCCCTTTTTGTAGATTTGCGCATAATTGCGCTCACGTCGCCCCAAGGTCCGTGACGCATAAGCTATCGGCCCTCCCGTACCGTCATCGTTCTTGTGAGAAAGAACTGCACCAACACCAACCGTTGAAGAGTCACACGACAAGACTAGTGGACTCGCTGGCTCGTACCGCACTAGCAGTGCGTCAAAACTGAGAATACCTTTTAGATTCCGGAATGCCTTCTCGTGCTCCTGCGTTCACATCATTTTTCTTTCGTTGTCAAGAAGGCGATGCAATGGTTCGGCAACTTCAGCTTTCCCTCCAAGAACTTTGCTCTAAAAGTTCACTAGCCCCGAAAAGCTTGTAGTTCTTTCTTGTTCTTAGGGCTCAGCGCGTTTTTGATAGCTTGGGTGAATGTCACAAGAATCAATTCTGTGACAAGTACTCGATGCTTGTTTTATCCCGACCTGTTTAGCCGCAAACGCGAGTCTTGCGAACACTGCATCACTACTCCTAATCTTTCATCGTGCACCGCCACAGTCGAGCCCGAGATAACGATACTGTCGAGATATACGACAACTCACGGTATACCTGACAGTAAGCTGTCTTGCTAGTAGCGATGCTAGTAGCGTGTAAATTGAACAAATAAAATGCATATATATTTCAGTTAATCCATTCAATGTTGAAATTGTACGAACTACATTATATTGCAGATCACTTTGCTTATTTATATTTCAATATTCTCAGTTCACATAAGCCTGAGAATTTTAATCAATGTTTCTTTCTATTTACAAATTAAACAATATTCGTCTACAATTTCGTTAATACGATTTTACATACTACTTTTTTTCATGATCGCGCGTTTGAGAACCATGAGCCCACCCCGTTGCGCGAATTGGTAGCAGCCCATCAGTTATGGCCGCGTCCCACTAGAGCAACAGAGAGAGACAAAAGACAGCGACAAGCCTCAAACCCATGCAGCATGCTCGCGATGGTACCTTTGGCAGGCGTTTAGTCGTTCGGTGCTTGTGAAGTAAGCACGAGCTATTGCCTGCCAAAGATACCCTCGCGTGCATGATGCTCGTGTTTGAACATAGCCTCCTTTATTCTACAAAGCCTCTCAAATCACGAAAGACTCTGGTTTGAGGCTTGTCGCTGTCGTTTGTTTCTGTCTGTCGCTCTAGTGGGACGCGGGCATAATTGTTCAGACAGCAAGTAAAGAGACATATTTTTTCTATAAAGATAGACATGGCTTGTCTTCAATCTCCACTAATGAAAATTAAACGAGTGTACCAGCCTGTAACGGGTAACCGAAAAACTTAATCTGCAAGCAACGCAGCATTTTATGTCAGCGTCCGCCCCTTTCTATCCCCATAAATAAAACTATACGTGTGTAATTTTTTAAAGAGTGCCGAATATTTTATGATGAACATGCATTTCCACTGCAATCTATCGTGCAGCTTTGCAAAGGAAGCACGCAGAGATTCGACCAGATCTATGAAACAGACCTGCACAGTATGACTCGTTACGAGGCCCGTTCACACTCTTGCAACCGAGTACGACCGAGAGAGACGAGATCTGTTAAAACTTCTTAAAATTTCTTTGAACGAGGGAACACACTGACATTGTGGCGCCATCTATGTGGTGACCCTGGAACTGCATTTCCGAAGAGCGAAGGTTTCTCGAGATTTCCGAGGTCAAATGTGCGTAATACCCATAAGAAAGGCTCGTTTATAACATTGACAAAAGTTTTCGAGCCAAGAAAGAAAGAATAATGTGCGAGAGAAATAAAAAATATGCCGGACCACCAAGTTTACACTGCTACCCAATAGATGGCGTCAGTGTGTCCTCTGGCTCTGCTCTGGTTTAAGAAGTTTTAAGGAACCCAGTTTTAAGAGGTCGCAAGAGTGTGAACGAGCCTTAAGGCATCAAGGCTGGATCACACACTTGGGATTGCTTACAACCGGAGAGGCCAGAAACCGGTTTCGAGCCTCTTGTGACTGCTTATGACTCCCGCGCAGGCGGTAGTAATACCCCTGTCAGACGGGCTAGTTTAGTGTCACTACAAGCGAGTGCACTTCAACCCGTCGAAACACACTCCAAGTGTGTTGGTGCTACACGGCAACCGCCGAATTCAGAACCTCACTCAAACTACACTCAAACTGAAGGCCCCTCCACTTCCTCGAGGAAGGCGCGAGGGCCGGCGCTGGCCAATCGCGACGGCGGATCCGTCCTCGCGATTGGCCAGCGCCGGCCCTCACGCCTTCCTCGAGGAAGTGGAGGGGCCCTTCAGTTTGAGTGTAGTTTGAGTGAGGTTTCTGAATTCGGCGGGTGTCACTCCAAAATGATGGCAATAACGATGGGTAAGTAATGGGCACGCAAAATATTACAGTGCATGCGCATTTTTTCATAAATAACTTCGTCGTCTTTAGAAACACGTTACCACACATTGTTGCGCTAAGTCACGAGCTTTAATCCAAATTTAAATTCAATTTGATCATTACGATCAGCCATTACAAGCCAGTGATACACGTCCGCACGCCGGTACGATGCTCATCTTGATGTACCGCAGGAAAGGCTACAAGCTCGAGCTCCTTGCTCTAGGGCACATCTCGGCGGCGCAAGCTCTCGTGCGTTAAGAGTAGCTCCCGACGCTATGAGCTCGCGCTTCTAGCCTTGTCTGCGGTACAACATAAGGTGAAACAGAGTATAGATCGAAACGAGCAGAAGTAGGGATTGAACCCAGTATTCCTGGGTTCTGCAGCGCGAGCTTTCGCTCCGCGTGCTCCGAGCTGGTGTGCGCGAGCCCACTCGCCACTCGCCGCAACGAAACATATTTGGAAACATGATGGAGTGTGTGGAGGACGAGCTGAAGGGCGATATCCGTGATGTTGGACAGTGGATGCGCGTGGTTGGGGCACTTTTCTTCGTGAAAGCCCAACGCCTTTCAGGTGAGAGGCAGCTGGGCCTGGATGCCGACGCACAAGCAAGAATTTCAAGTGACATCGATCAGCAGCTGCAGGCCAATGCCTTCATCATAGCCGCTCTCATGATCGACAGCCTACCCGTGATCATTCGAGAACGGTGGAGTTTCCAGAGGAACGAACGGTGGCTCGAAAACACCTTGCCCCATTTGGGCAAGTTCCATTTCAAGCAAGCCTTTCGCGTCTCTCCTGTCACCTTCAGATTCCTGGTGGAGTCTTGCAGGTGCCTCCTGGCCGTCGCTGGCCGTCGCGCAGGGGCCAAGGCTGGAAACTAGATTAGCCGCTTGTTTTTCTACAGTGCACTACTTTCCTGCCAACAGAAAACAAGTGCGCATCTATATTACTCCTATCAAAACAATACTAATTTTACGCAGCGTTACTTTCTTCTATTATTTTTACTCCTTGAACACTGCTATCGAGATTACACACTTGGTCTACCGGAGCGAGCGTAGTGTGCTCCCCGAACTCACTTCATTGGAGGTGTGTTCTTCGGGCAGGGCTGGGGATTGAGCTCAGGATCACTGGGTTCTCCAGCGCGAGCTTTCTCTCCACGTACTCCGATCTGGTGGGCGCTAGCCCACTCGGCCACCGATACCCCTTAATAGAGAGTGTTAGAATAGGGGACCCCAAAGCTTGGGGGCCCCAAAGAAATAGGGGCTCACCACTGCGCATGCGCAGAACCCAAACTCCGTTTGGGGGTTTGGATTGGCGCTTGGGCCCCCAATTGCTTGGGGCCGGGTTGCGTCGGCAAACATGGCGGCGCCCTTTCCGCTCGCTTCGGAGCGAATTCGTCATGGTCGCTGCAGTATTAGCCAATTTCATTGCCAATGAATAGTGCAACCGGCTTTCGCTTTGCTTTATCTCTCTCAAATCACAAAGAATGAGCGGTGGGCTCGCCCCATTTTAAAGATTGTCCCTGAGTCTGGCCGTTCCTAAGCCTAAAGAGACGCGGTAATCGTTGACATGGCAACGTATGGCTACTCCGTGGCTCCGAGTGGATTTCGTTCGTGGCACGATACCTGCAGCTTGAAAACAAGTATTTCAAGGCTTCAAAGTCGCTCCAGCTCAGATCTAAATAGTGCAGCTGCTCGCAGAGTATGCGCGTCGCGTTCGTCTCAGTCTCGGCATAGTTGAAGGCCTAAATCTTCGGCTGCAGATGGTCAAAGCGCACACGAACGCCCAAAAAATTCGAGAACGAGCCATACCTAAAACAGCGCGCAAGCACAGGAGGAAGAAAATAGAACACAGGAAAGAGCGCTGACTTCCAACTTATGTATTGTGAAAGAAAGAGAAAGAGGAAGCTTCAGACATGAAGCCCACGCGCACCCACAAGGTAAAAAGAAGAAAGAATAAAAACAGATACATTACAAAGTTGCAGTAGAAAAGGAGAAAACTGACATTATAAGGTCACGACGAAGAAAAGATGAGAAAAAAGAAGAAAGAAAAACAACAACGTGGGCTTCATGTACAGTGTTCTACTTCATGTCTGAAGCTTCCTCTTTTCTTTCTTTCACAATACATAAGTTAAGAGTCAGCACCCCTTCCTGTGTTCTGTTATCTTCCTCCTGTGCTTGTGCGCTGTTTTAGGTATGTCTTCTAAGTACCAGCTAGCTCAACTCTCTATGTTACTACGAGAACAAGCGCCAAATTAGAGCGCTACGGATTGGATTGTTTCGGCTACACCCGAAGCGGGATGGCCGAACGAGTCGAGGCCGATCCAAGGCCAGAAGAAAATGGCGGAAGAGAAGGCTCCCGCGCGCGTTCGCTTCTCGATCGACGATGACATTTATGTGCTAAGCGAAGTGTACGCCACTAACCCATTCCAGGATTCCAGGAGATGGACTTCAATTGCCGAAAGGGTCTCCGAAGCAATCGGAAGAAATTTCTCCACGCGGGCCATCCGCGACCGGGTCGACCTGCTGCTGGCACAGTTTAATACGAAGCACAGATTTCCCGGTGACTTTTCGTAACGTAACGAAAAAAAAATAACGGGTCTGTGTGAACAAGTCTTTAGCCACGGAGTAGCAATACGTTACCATGTCAACAGTTACGACGTATGTTTAGGCTTAGGAACGGCCAGAATCAGGTACGATCTTTAAAATGGGGCGAGCCCACCGCTCATTCTTTGCGACTTGGGCGAGATAAAGCAAAGCGAAAGCCGGTTGCACCATTCATTGGCAATGAAATTGGCTAATGCTGGAGCGACCATGACGAATTTGCTCCGAAGCGAGCGGAAAGGGCGCCGCCATGTTTGCCGACGCAATTCGGCCCCAAGCAATTTGGGGGCCCCACGCTATTTTTCGAATTTCACGTTGGGGGCGCGCGCCAACCCAAGACCCTGGGTTCTGCGCGTGCGCAGTGCTAAGCCCCAATTTCTTTGGGGCCCCAAAGCTTTGGGACCCCCCCTATTATATAACTCTCTATAACTGTCGTGCTGCTTCAGCTACAGGATGGGCTAAAAGCAAGCTACGCTTACCAGCGTCGTGCCTGTGACCGGGGAATGGCCCGTCGAATTCGCAGATAATTCCATTGGCGCACATGATAGCCTGGTATTTGAGGGCGTGCACTCTCTTGTGACCAGAGAAGTAAATCTTCTGATTCAGAGACGGTCGGCAGATGGGTCTTGCTGTGCCGTTCCAACTGGTGTTACCCTCCCTATTATTTGTACCGCAAGCCACAATAAAGTATCGTTTCAGCGCAAATGTTTTGCGTTTTAATAATTTTTCACTGTTAAGAAGTTCGTTCGTTGTCCACAATGGCGCTGCATGCGAAAAAGGCGAGCGTGCCGCGTTGCGTCGTCACAAACCCTATTCTATAAGCACGCTGCGTGAGGTGTCGTTGCGTTGGGTACCCCAAAGCGTTGGGTTCCCCAAAGCGTTGGGGCCCCTATTCTAAAACTCTCTAATAAAGACACGTTAAAAAATTAGACGTTTACAATTCTCTGTAATGCCGAATTGGAGCACAGCTCATGAGGAGGAGGGGGGAGGGTATGCCAGCTGCTCCCCCTCCGTACCCTCCCATCCTCCTCTCCCTGTTCCCATCCTACTTAGCGTAAAATTTTCGCTGAATTTCCTGCTAAATTTAGCCCGAAATTTTCCCGATGGATTGACATGTGACGTCACATGACACGTCATCTGAAATTTTAGTGTGACGTCACGTGACGTCACACGGGTAAAATTTTTCCTCCAAATTTAGCGGAAAAATTTTCAGCCAAACTTAGCAAAAACTTTTACCGAGAAATTTAGCGGGAAAATTTCACCCTCGTGACGTCACACGTGACGACACACGTGACGTCACGTGTGACGTCATTTTGGGAACCAGCCCTTAATGCAACGCGCGGTTACGCCGACGCCGCTTAACTCGGAAACGGATGCCTAGGAGCTGTGCTCTAAAACAACGTTACATTAATGAACGATTTTTACGCCAATTGGATGATCCTGATCGATCATCGGAAGCCAAGATAAAGAACGAAGCATATCCAACTTTGGCGTTCCGCTTCGTTCCACGGAAGTCTACGAGGAGGCCCTGACACTGCCCAATTAGATCATAATTATCGTGTTGTCTCGAATAGTTGCATGCTGAAACAAAAGTAGGCTCTATCCTTCTCTGCTAACCAAGATAGCCATGAATGACTGACTTTGTCTTCGTCTTTTATCAATTTACCGCTGCGCTAATCTTGATTCAGATCAGCTTTAACTCCAAGTCCACCCCACTATTTTTTTGCAATGCCACTCTTCTACATGTCGTCTCTTTCACGAATTTCTTTTTCTTTATAAAATAAAACTTACGCCACGCTTTTGGTTTCGGTGTTGTTATGTTTTACTGTTGAAACACTCCTATTGATGCCACGCGCTCGATCGAGCGAAGTGAGTTCGTCAAACTCACTCCGAGCCAAGTGTGTTCCTCAGGAAGGACCGTGTGGCACACTAAAGAAATTACACTAAAGGCGAAGTGCACTCGCTTGTAGTGACACTAAACTAGCCCGTCTGACAGGGGTATAAGTTATCACTATCCTATCCGATCGGGAGCAGCTGCAAGTGTGTGAGCCAACCTTAACTCGTACTTTGTTACTTCTCGGTAACAAAGTAACAGATTAGTTACTTTCGCAAAATCTCGACTGAGTAACATATTTTCGTTAGATTTTGCCAGAAATGAGTAATAAGTGCCGATACTTTTTAATTTTTTGTGTAGGGCGTGTACCAATCACCTTGTCTTTGCCTCAGCTTGCGCTGAGTTGCAGTGCGCATAAGCAATCAAAAGAAGAATACACTACGTCCAGCCACGCGTTGCCCTGATTTCGTCGACCCAACGCCGTTTTTAAGGGGATAGGTTAATCTATTGTATTTTTGGTTATTGTTCATCTCCTATTTGTTTGTTTGTTTGTTTCTTTATTTCATACACAGGGTCACAAGGAGAAAAGACAAAAGGCAGATAGGCTCTGCCTGACGAGGCCCAGTCCCCTCACTACACTACATCAGCAGTCAATGGGAAAAACAAGTACAAAACATCGGCAAAAAACAGAACATCGGCAAGAATAAGCAGTGCAATATCATAGGTACCATTACCTCCACAAGGATGAAGATTACACGACATATTTTATACAGCAGCTAAAATAGGCCTGCTCACAATAGTAAATACAGTGTATGTGAAGACAAATTGATTTTCAAAATTTATTCCGAACAACATGCCAGAAGGTATCTTTTTATATCGTATTTGAAGCTGCAACGTGAAGCACTATTTAATATCATTCCCATAACATCTGGATGTTTGTTTAAAAATTGAGGTATCAAGTATGCTAATTTCTGGTTTCCATAGGTTGTTCTCAACCGAGGTATCCTATAGAATTCATGCCTTAAATTACATTAAGTATTTTTCCAAAGGAATGTCTCAAAAAAAGTCGTTTGGTCGTTAATTACGTCGTTCCGTATGTAAATTGAAAGTTTTAGATGAAACATTTCGTTAACGTTAAGCAGATTGTGCTTTAAAAAGCACGGTCCATGAAAGTATGGTCCATGAAATTTAGATTTTCTATGCAGCTTATTGTCTTTTTTGCATGATAAAAAGCCTTTCGAGGTTTGTCTTAGTTGTCGATCCTCAGACTAATAAACAGTAATGAAGATGAGAATGCACTAAAGAGTAATACAATTGCAGTTTTAACAAACTTGGAATGACAGATCTAACTCTGTATAAGATGCCGATAGATCGAGAGATGTTCTTACGAATCTTATTTATATCGGGGGTCCATGATAAGTTTTCTTTAAAAAGAACACCTAAACATTTATAAGCGGAGACTCGTTCAATTACACTGTTTCGGAAATTTAAGATAATATTAGTCATCAAGTTTATTTCGTGGCTTGAAAATTACATATTTGGTTTTGCTCACGTTTAACTGTTGCTGATTTGATTCCTTAGCCATATGTTAGCCGCAGTTTCAAGGTCACGCGAATGATTACCAGAAAAAAAAACAAGCTCGTATCGTCCGCATATAAAATTATATCCGGAATTTGTGGGATGTTTACAATGTCATTTATATAGATAATAAAGGACATTGGTCCCAGAATATATCCTTGCGGAACTTCATACGTGATTAGTTCGGGCATTGATCGGTAGCCATTTAGACAAGTATGCTGCATTCTATTCGATAGATAGCTACGGATCTGTTCTAGCGCCACACCTCGGATTCCATAAAAAGGAAGTTCGTGAAACAGGATATCGTGTTTTGTTGAATCGAAGGCCTTTTTAAAATCAAGAAATACTCCAATACTGATTTTTTTTCATTTCAGAATTATTTAACAATTGTTATTTAATATTTACTAGCGCCATTTTCGTAGATATGTTCCTCTGAAATCTGTATTGTTATTTTACAAATACACGTTGTTCGTCGAGAAATTTACTCATCCCAGTTTCTATCACATGTTCAAGTACCTTTAAAAACAGTGGAATGACAGATATGGGCCTGTAATCGTTAATGTTATCAAGAATGCCTCCTTCGTGTAGAATAGCTACTCTGGCGATCTTCATGCCATCTGGAAAAGCTCCTGTAGCCAAAGCATTATTGCAGATATGTCGTAAAGGGGAACCCACACAATAAATCTGCGACAGCTTTGATTCATTCAGCTTTGATATCATCGTCTCCTGCCGCAGTATTATTCCGTAGGGATCTCAGGAAGTCAAATATTTCACTTTCGCTGCATGGGATCAAAAATATAGAACTTGAGACTGTAGCGAAAACATATCTGTCCAAGTCGTGCATCGAATCCGCTGTTTCTAATGCAGCGCCGGAGCCCAAAAAGTGAGAGTTGATTTTTTCTGCTAATGAAGCATTGCTATACTCATGACCTCCAAAAATTAGAGTATTGGGGATCTGGCTGTTCGATTTACCAATAAGCCTTCCCATTTTTTACTTTGCCAACACCAGCGCGTGGATACCTCGTCGGAATGACGGGCAGTAAAGACGTGTGTGGAAAGTGCTCCGCCCAGTTTTTGGGCGGCAACAATTCATCGTCTGTAGTGGCCCCTGCGACCGTCGTTTTCATTGCAAGTGCCTTGATATTCAGGCTGAAGAATATGACGTCCTCATGAAGTCTGGAAAAAGCTGCTTCAAATGCAGGGATTGTACGAAGCGCCGAAATCCTTCTTCGACAGTTCTTATCGACAACGATGATGGCGCCTGTGCGACGCCCATATCTGCCGGAACCAAGTTGAACATCGGCACTGGGGACTGCGATGGCACCGCGCACGTGGGTGTTTCTACAGAAATCCTGGCCCTGCTAACAGAGCTGACATCCAGACTGGATGTTCTGACCGCTGAAGTAAGGCTTCTTCGAGCGGATAATAGCGCGCTTACGACGGAAGTCGCCCAACTTCGTGAAGCAGTTGTAACCCAGACTGTCGCTGATGCCGCCAAAGATGCGCAATCCCTCGGCTCGCCATCGGCGGTATCGTCATACGCGGAGGCAGCCGCTTCCGTTGTCATGTCATCGGGACAACGTCGAGACGATCCTGCGACTGCGACTGGTGCGACTGGTGACGTCGGAAATCGAGCATGTCAACCTGTTCCTTTCCACAACGTCCGTCGAGATGCTGCAGATGCGGGAAGCAGAGGAAATCGTCAAACTACCGACAAGGATGGCTGCACTCTCGTCAAGAAAAGGAGGGCCAAGCCCGCCACGGGAGCCAACACTGAAAGTAAGATCTCGTCTGTGCCTCGACCACCGAGGACTAAGGCACTTTTTGTAACCAGA
The DNA here is from genome assembly GCA_037355805.1 of Ixodes ricinus. Classification (NCBI taxonomy): domain Eukaryota; kingdom Metazoa; phylum Arthropoda; class Arachnida; order Ixodida; family Ixodidae; genus Ixodes; species Ixodes ricinus. The sequence continues at coordinate 14,097 of JAZHYW010022397.1, read as the reverse complement.
CTACACCCCGCAACGACGTCAGATGACCTAACGGAATTACTAACAACTGTAATTGACAAAAACCTGCTGTATGCACGAAGCTACCTTCAAAGTTTGATAGCTACGCTTCGTTCCACATCTCTGTTGATTGGGACGATTTTGATAAAATTAATGTGGCAGCAATCTGGCCTGTTGGTTGCCTTTTTAGGCAATTTTTGGTACACTGGGGAAAAAGACGGAAAGCCATGAGTGAAGAGTGTACTCTGTATTACCAAAATGTTCGGGGGCTGAGAACAAAAGCAGTTGAATTTATGTCCGAAGTGATTATGTGCCCGTACAGAATAATCTGTCTAACGGAAACGTGGCTTGCTGATGGCATATCGAGTAGTCAGTATTTTCCTCCCAAGTACAATGTGTTTAGGCGCGACCGTGACTATAATTTTACTGGCCAAAGATATGGTGGCGGCGTCTTAACTGCAGTAGATAAAAGTTTAAATGTTCGCAGAAGGGGCGATTTGGAAGCGTATTCAGAGTGTGTTTGGCTTGAAATTATGACAAATGATGGATTGAATTACTTGATTGGTAATTACTACTTTCCCCCTATCTGATCAAAGTGTTTTTTGCGAACATATTAATTTTCTTGGAAGTAAGGTAGATTTTTCTAACTTTAATGTACATATCTATGGTGATTTTAACCTACCGGGGTTCGACTGGGAGACTGGTATTGCTTCAGCGAACAACACGAACACAAAAGTAAAAATAAACTGTCTGCTAGACTTTGTACATTTTAATGGCTTTCAGCAATACAATTGTGTGCCAAACTGCTCTGGAAATGTACTAGACTTAGCCCTGGCTACGTCAGCAATCGACATTTGCACCGCAGATGAACCACTCTCGCGCGTGGACGACTACCACAAGCCGTTTGTAGTATCGTTTCATCTCCAAGTTAAAAGGGCAGATTTTCATGAGCAGTCGTGGTTTTGTTACCCACAAGGCGATTATTACAGTCTGTACCGTTATCTTAAAGAGTTTGATTGGAGCATTGTTCTAGGAGATACGTGTGTTAAGTCATGTACCAACAAATTAACGGAAACACTAAAGCTAGCTTTAGACACGTATATACCCAAAAAAATTTCTAAAAAAAATAAGTATCCTCCGTGGTTTTCGAAGTCACTCAGGCAATGCCTAAGAAGAAAGCTGCATTATCATCGTCTTTTCAAAAAGACAAGACTGCAAAAATGGTACGTAATGTTTAGCCAATCTCGAGCGTTGGCGAAGCAGCTCTATAAGAACGATAAACAAAAGCAGGAAAATGCTGATGAGCAAGCACTGCTTAAGCAACCGAACGACCTTTGGAAATTCGTAAAAAAGATAAATAAAAGCAGTACTCCTTCCTCAATTGTACTGCGAGATGACAATGGTTATTGTTCGGAACCAACTTTGGTGGCAAACGTGTTTGCGAAGCATTTTAGTGCTTGTTTTTCGGCCGCTGACATACCTTTGACAAGTCCGGACATCAGAGGTGGGGACTTTCTGTCTTGCAACCCGATAACTGAGTGCGAAGTCATGGAGGCTGTTCGAAGGCTAAAGCCGAAGTTATCTGTGGGTATCGATGGGATCCCGAGTTTTATAGTGAAAGGCTGTGCGGAAACGATTTGTCCCGTTTTACATCACATTTTTAACTTATCTCTGGAATCGGGTGTATTCCCCACAATGTGGAAGAGTTCTATTGTTATTCCAGTGTTTAAGTCGGGTGACCGAAGTAAAGTGAATAATTATCGACCTGTGTCACTGCTCTGCACATTGTCAAAAGTTTTTGAAATATTACTACACAATCGTCTATATGCGTATTTTAGTCAGAAAATTGTACCCGAACAGCACGGATTTTTGAAAGGTCGTTCGGTGGAGACGAATTTGTGTTCTTTTCTCCATGATGTTGTGCCCATTGTTCATAACCGGGAGCAAGCTGATGTGGTCTACTTTGACATGACGAAGGCATTTGACAAAGTCGATCACCGGCATTTATTGGCCAAGTTAGATGTGTATGGTTTATGCCCCAAGTATTGCAAGCTTTTCTGAGAGTTACTTGTCGAAACGCGAGAACTTGGTACGTGTGTCCAGTTGCTTATCTAATCCTTTCTTGGCTACGTCGGGCGTACCACAGGGAAGCAATCTTGGGCCTCTTCTTTTTTTAATTTTCGTTAATGACCTCACTTCTTGTGTGAAATACTCAAAAATGTTGTTATTTGCCGACGACATAAAATTGTATCGACGGACAAATACTGTGGAGGACTGTGTTTTGCTTCAGCGTGACGTATGCTCTATTTCTTTGTGGTGCTTGACCAATGGCCTGGTATTAAACGAATCGAAAACAAAAATTATTTCTCTCTCCAGGAAACGTGACGTTTTGCAATTTTGCTATGCTTTAGACACAACTGTTATCAGCCGTGTGTCTCTGATTAGGGATTTGGGTGTATATTTAGACACTGAAATTTCGTTTAATCATCAGGTTATGAATATTGTAAACTCGTCTCTAAATGTTTTTGGGATCATAACGCGTATATCGAGAAATTTTAGAAATCCACAGTGCTTTTTAATGTTATTTTGCTCTCTTGTGCTAAGCCGCCTCGAGTTTTCTTCAGTTGTATGGAACAGCATTGGAGAATCTAACTCATCTAGTATTGAGCGAGTGCAAAGAAAATTTATGCGTGTTTTTTATGATCGTTACTTGCAGTCCAAGGTATTTTATGACTATGAGAGAATATGTAAACAAATTGGCTTACGCTCCTTGTGTAATAGGCGAATGACGCGTGATTTCATGTTCTTGCATAAACTTGTTAATGTTGTTGTTGACTGCACAGCGTTACTGAACAGTGTATATTTACGTGTTCCTCAACGGTCTATTCGCATACGCTCATTGTTCTATCCTTCCATTTTACACAACGCTGACCCTATTACCCGTCTACAACTGGTTTTTAACGAATTCGAATCCAACTTAGATGAACTTGGTGTTGATATTTTTGGATGCGAACAAACATTTAGAAAGTGCATCGATGTCTTCCTTTCGTTCTGACATGTCAACATTTGTTCTTGAGATGTGAATTATTTTTATTTAGACGTAGTGCACCACTAAGAAGGCGTATAGCTGTTTGTGTGGCACTGAAAATAAAGCAAATGAATTAATGAATTTCCTTCAAAATTTTCTTAGGGTCGTCCGATACGGCAATGAACTTGTTTTTATTCGCAACTCCAACGCTCTATAGGTGGCGGGGCGGTAGTTCCAAGATGGCGGAAGAGACGGGGATAGATTGGATAGATTCTCCAGGATATCCCGTGCGCCAGCTCGCTGACGCTGTTCAGCGCGCTAAAAATGATCTATTTGTCTACAAATGCGAAGCGGTTAGGGAGGGATCATATTACAGGTGACGGAGATGTTGATGCACGGTAGGAAAACGAGCATGTTGATATTTAAAAGTCGCAGAAACCTCAAATTGCGAAGCTTTGTGGTGAGCGAGCGCGTTTTAGGCACCGGCCACGTTACTGTTTCTGGCAGAATATTTTTGAGAGTGATAAAGATATGTTTGCAGCTTTGCCTGGCCATTAGTGCTCTAAAAAGAGAGCCGCGAACGGTGACCGTCGAGCTTCGGAAGAGCAGCGTTCACAGTATCGGTGTCTTCGCGTCACAGCCTCACAACTCGCTGCGCACCGTCTCGGTTTTAGTGTATTGCAACACGTAATCAAACTGCTCTATGGTTATTGATAGGAAGTTTGTTACCGCAGGCTACCGAGCGGTGTAGCATTACAACCGCAAGCTCGCGCTGCGCCTTTGAAGCACAATTTTCAGTGCGCGCCAGGAGCGTTGCCGTGCTCATCATTCTAAAAAAAATGTTGTAGTCCTTACACTTTTTGTCACATATACGACACTCCAAAACTTCAGTTCGCCGTGCAGCCAACTGACGTCAAACTGACGGCCCCAACTTTTACGTGATGCTTGATGACGGCGCTATATAAGATAGTAAACAGCTAAAGTACTCTTTGATGCGTATACGCATCAAAGAGTACCGAAAAACAAAACAAAAAACACCGAAGTTTAGCAGTAAAGCCCCCCCAAAAAAACGATTATTTTTTTTACAGTAATTTACATTTACTTAAGCTATTTTAATAAGTTGCACAACTCGGCTATCAAGCCGCTCGTGAAAGTTGTTAGCGACGGTTGAACGTCAGTGCGCTGTGCGTCCAACTGAAGTTTAGGGGTGTCGTACGCTATGCAAAAACTGCTTATTAGCATAATCTTCGTGTTTAGGGGTTTTATTTATTGCTTTATCAAAAATAAATATTTTAATATACCGTACATATTTTTGTATCGTGTTATTTGCAACACTGCGGTCCCCCTGGCAAAAACTGCGCGTTCTAAGCTCTCGTCACGAACGGCTGGCAAACACAGACGCGCTTAAAATGCTTCAAGCATTTCTTTTTTTGCTTTGTAAATATCTGAAAGCAAGTACGGGTATTCTGTTTTTTTAAAGTGCTTGGAGTAAATGGTCATGTTCCTTGTAACGGCCTTAAAACGCGAACCCATTACCGATTTGTATTGCTCGACATACCGTTGCGTGACGAGTTTTCTCCTACTTATGGCAAAGAATAGACTTTCCGTAGACCGTACTATAGAGTTCTCTATTATTAGCGGGAACATTTTCCGTCACGTTGAGCACAGATTGAGCTGGTGGCCATGCACAAGACCAGAAATCCGCAGCGTATGCGAAACATGAAAAGTCCCTAATGAAATTGGACATCCCGGTCCTTCGTGCAAGGCTGTTGCAATGTGGAGCACAATAATCCTTATTTTAACGCGCTCACTTTTTTCGTTAAAACGGCTTCACGCATCAAGGCCGACAGTCCCTGCCACCGTTTCCGCGCCGCCGCCGCTGCTGCCGTCCCCGTTCCTCTGGTTCTCCGTTCGTCCGCGGGAGGGCGAGCGGCGCGCTGGAGTTGCGAATAGTATTCTAACCGTGCTTTCTTTAGATCTATGTTTAGTTTATTTCTTTTTTTATATTCAGGTCATATTGTCGGGTCTTTTCATCGGATAAACTTGTCTAATAATTTATTTCATTCTGTAATTTGTTTAAAAAGCTCACGGCTGATCCATGGTTTTCTAGAACGCTTGTGCCTTCTTACAAGACTTAGAGGGAATGCACTGTCATAGTTATTTCTTTATTTTACGTAGATATATATCATAGGATAAATTCCGGGTTTTCTTCATTATAAACATCATCCCAACTTATTCCTTCAACTAGAGATACATTTTATTCCTTCAACTAGATATGCATTTTATTGGCTAGCTTTACTTCAGTTCGATTACCACGCTTGTACGTGAGCCTTGTGGCCATCCTTTGATAAAGGAAATTTTCAATTCTTAGCTTCCTTGCCCAGTGCTCCCGCCACTGAGAAAGCTTATTTCCACACACCGATAGAATCCTGTCAAGAAAGCGTGGGCTCAACCATTCCAGTCATTATCGTTGTTCGAACCACAACAGACTCCTCTCGAACCTCGTCCCTTCATTTTTCTACTTCCAATAATAGACAATAGCATGTTGCTATTGTCTATTATTATTTCAGCTGTTTTCTTTTTCTCTTTGTTACGCAGTTACACACTGCGTAATAAATGACATGGTGAACCTTGCAAAATTTGAATTAAACGCAATGTTTCTCTTGGTGGGGACAAAGGCAACTTGGTTTAGGTCTACCCCTAATCACACCAATCAGAGCTCGGCGTTCCGACGCCCCCGAGCGATCTTGCCTCCTCCTCGATCCCTCAAGTTTCTCTGTGCCTAGTGTAAATCCAGAGTCATTGTTCCAATAAACGTATGAGTGGTGTGGGAATTCGTTGTTGTCGAGCATGTGTTTAAAAAAAGCGAGATAAATGACGCGCACCTTTGGTAGGCGGCTAACGCTTCAGTGCGGAGACGCCCTAAAAGTCACTAGAAGGTTACTTCGGAGTCCCGCGTTCCTTTATAGCAGGGGCCTCAAACTCAGTTGAGTGTGGTGGCCAGATAGCCCATCCCCGAAATGTCGAGGGCCGACATGGGGCAGAGGAAAAGTAATATCTTATAGGGCCAAAAAACAACAACAACAGCGATGGTTAGGCGACCGTTTCCGGCTTGAGCGGCGTCGCCGTCGGCGTAACTGCGCGTTGCATTATGGGAAAGACCCGCGCGTTACGTTATGGGATTCAATCTTGGGGAAAAAAACTCAACTCCTTAGGAGCCAGTTTTTTTCCCCTACAAGACTAAAACTTTCCCACGATTCGCCAACACCGTTCAAACGCGTACCCCCAAAACTTCGAACATCAAGTGTACGCAGCGCGTCCATCTCCGAAAGTTCTCCGTTTCACAAAACGGCAGAGTTTCACGCCACGATGAATCGCAGATAACGCTACGAGCCATCAGAACCAATCGCGTGCCGTGCCCGTGTCACGTGACCTTCGGGACTTGCCAGGCGCCGCGTAGTCGTGCGATACATACCCAGCGCTGCATTGGTTCAAATGGCTCTTAGCGTCCTCTCCGGTCCACGGTAAGGTGAAACTGAGTGGTGTCCGAGGGGTTGCCCCGCTCGCTTATCGACGGCGCCGGCTTGGCTGCCGTCGACTCGAAACTCCGATTGCGGGGGTTGCGGAAACAGCCTGGCGCCAGGGGAGCCGTCCGCTCCAGTTCCAACTGGTCGCCGCGAGGCTGCTTCCTGGACCGCGCGTCTCTGGGATTCCGCATCTCTGGGACCTTGAACTCGAGTGTCTGCGAACAACCTTTCCGGATTGTTGATACACACACGCGGTTAACAACAACCCACCGTGCCGAACATGACACAGAAAGAGGGGACAAACGCGGCGTGCGTGAGCTAGGCTGGTTGCCCATTCCATGCCGTAAAGAGCTCCGCAGGTGCCCCGGCCAACCCGGAAAGCGAATCAGGCCCGGCCCGCGGAGTCCGGCCGGACCGTGTAGCACGCACTGTTCTCGGTAGCGCGCGCCTGCCCGGGCAGGAAACGAAGCAGGAGAAGTTTTTTCCTGACCGGGTTCGAGTGCGTAGTCAGTCAATTTCCCAGCACTGCTTCGGATTTAGAAGATGAGGCACGCCTGGGCCTCTCACCGGGCTGGGGCGTGCTTGTCTCTAGTCGAGGCACTCTCCAGCCGGGCCGGGCCCGATCAGGTAGACAGTCCATCGGGTCGGGCTCCGGTGAGATTCGTCTGAGAGTGAGTGGGTTCGGGTCGGGACGGATTGGACCTCAGAAAGTAGGCCCGTGCTGCCTCTCGCGGGTTCACCGGATCATCTGTGTAATCACCCCAGTAGCCTGCATCGCTATCGTAAATTGGCCATCGTGACTTTAAAAATAGCATCGATGATCGAGCATGCTGATGCAAAGTATCTTTATCTACTTTTCAGGGTAAAATATCTGTAATCTGGTTTGCGTGACTTACGTCGATGTAGTATCACTAACAAATAAATTATCTGTTGGATTCTCGACGGTGTCCCTACCACACCACTCCGTGCTTTGGTTGACAAATCGAAAATGTACGTAGCTATAAAATGTGATAACCAGATCTACGACTTTTTGACAGCACAACTCACAGGTGTAAGATAACCTCCTCACTGATTAACACGCTGGGCTCATTTAAGGAAAATAACAAAGATTTTGAAAACTCATCTTCATTGGTCGAAAATAATTCGCTTCAAACTATGACATCATTTGGTGTATTCTCTCTGACATTGCACAGCATCCTTCTAAAATAATTTCAAAATCACTGGCTCCAGTGGGTATCACGCATGGTATTTATGTGTTCTTGATAAGTTGTGACAGGATTCTCAGGGGTTGGAAATTGTTGCCTGCCCAAGTTTGTTATCACCATCGAGAACAGACAAAGTGGCGTGACGCGATGTCTCAACTGTATAGTGGATATCACCTATCCATTTTACAGATGAAACCTCGCCTATCCACTCCACACTTGAGACTTCTATCCCACCGGAATGCCTCCGAGGAAGTTGAGTGCCCTTTCCATACAGCCGTTTTTTATGCGTTCGTCACTATCTTGAGTGGCGGAATTTCCGGTATGCGGAAAAAATTGTTCTGATCTTCTTTGTTCCATGTTGTAATACGTTGCTTTTTGTCCCGGATAAGGGATATGTAAACTACATAACTGGGGAGAAGGGGCATACGAAAAAGGTAAGCGGAAGCTGTGCGAAACCTGAAGGGGGGAGGATGAAAAATAGGCGTTTGCACTTAGGGGACGGAGTATATATATCTATAGTCGGAGCAAAGTTAGGAGATCAGAGGACACTAATCCCACTTCCAACCCTTGAATGGAAAGAGCGTGGGAGGGGGAGCGGTCAGAACCGCAGAGCCAATCAGAGCTCGGCGTTCTGACGTCACCACAACCCCTGCAAAGAAGAAGCAGACGAACTTGCGCTCCGCCACAGTGCGCCCGCCGCGTCCGTGTCTTCACGCAGCTGTATTCACACGGGCAAACAGGCCTGATATCTGACATTAACCCACCCGTGTCCAACGTCGCTCTGGTATGCTGCTCACGTGAGTCTACCCGCAGGAGTAACTCAGAGCCGGGATTCCATCACGTCCGTCTCCGCAGTAAAATGGGCTTCGACGGCATCACACCGCCATGTTGTGCAGTTATCCGTGCTAAAATATGATTCTTCAAAGTTCTTGTGCGTTCGACGGTCCGGACATTATACCGCCGGACGACATTCACCGGTGTCGGGAATGGATAAATTATATACTTTAAGAAATGTTTTTGCTTCTATTTCATCCACCTACTTTTCACTCGCTGGCGGATCGATGAGGCTTATACTCGTCACTACTCTAAAATGGATGGATGAAATTAACGTTTATTTTATTTTACGCCTCAGTGGTCGCTCTTCGGCGTGGCAGGCCAAATATGATCGCAGTTGCCTTCGCCAGCACACGGAGGAGACGGTGCGTTCAAATCTGTCTCTTATGCAAAAAGAAAAAGAGGATTGAGCGCTGACTGTGGTTCTGGACGTTTCGGGCAGCGCGACGCCCGGGAAAGCTGGACATTGACTGGAAACTGCCACTGACACAATGATCGCTGTCCTTCGGCTACCACAAGCAATGCAGTGCTCCAATAGACCGATCCGAGAGTCAGTTTCACTACGCCACCTCTGCCGCCATGCATCGTGGGAACTGTAGTCTTTCTACACGAGCGATAACGCCGCTAAGTGTCTGCCCGTGCGGAGCACGAAGCGACACATATAGCTGCCTCGTGAACTGGCGGCTGCCTCCTATCAACTACAGCTATGGCGGCGTCACGCATACGCGGAACGCTTAGTGAGATCGGTGTATTGCTTCTGCGCGGAGTCGCACCACAGCGCCTCTGTCTTGTCGCATACACTTCCTATTCAGAGGCACGTTGCCGAACAAATAACAGAAGTGCACTGATGAGTGTCGCACAAATCGGAAATGATGACCGTTTATTGTATTGCTGCGACACTTCTGGGCGTCTGGTTTATGTTTAGTTATATACCAACACAAATCAGTTCTGGTTGTGTTGGTATAAGCGACGATTCCTGCGCCCCAATCATTCCGGCAATAAATCCCTTAAAAAAATGCATTTGATATGAGGCTTAGGAGACTTTAAGAAAAGAGCACAATAAGAAATTCATCTAGGGATTTATTACCCGGAATGATTAAGGGGCGCAGGAATCGTCACTTATACCAACACAACCAGAACGGACAGTATTCGAACAACACAACAAACATAAACTAGACGCAGAAGTGTCGCAACAATAATACAATAAACGGTCATCATTTCCACATCCGGTACTCATCACTGCATTTCTGTGCTGTTCGGCAACGTTATATAATCGGAGTGTATGCGACAAGGTGGAAAACGTAGTGCGACTCCGATCCTCGCAAAACGTTCCGCGTAATATGACGCCACTCCTGTAGTTGATAGGAGGAGCCGCCAATTCGCAGAGACAACTATATGTGTCGCTTCGTGCTCCCGCGCGAGACGCAGATCGCTCGTGCAGAGACTACAGTTCCCACGGTGCAATGGCAGATCAGTGTGGGTACGCAGAAGGACAACGATCGATGATCAGTGGCAACTCCCAGGCATCCTCAAATTACAATCAACGCCAATCCTTTTTTTTTTTTGCGCCAAGAGACAGGTTCGGACACACGTGGTGCTGACAACTGCGATCGCTGGCCTGCCACGCCGAAAACTTAGGCGCTCAAAATAGGCGATTGATCATCCATTTTAAGTAGTGACGAGTGCTTACCATCCGTAGCTGAAAAGCAAGTTGATGAAATGAGAAACAAAAAGCGCATTTCTTATAATATGGGCGGGCCCATTCCCGACGCCAGTAATCCGGCAGTATATCGGACCGTCGAACATGCAAATTTTGAAGAATTTTAGCGCGGATGTAACATAACGGTGTGATGCGTCGAAACTACATTTTGCGGGGCTGACGTCTCTGGTTGCACTGCAGGTAGATTTCACGTAATTTAAAGGCGACGTTGAACACGAATTAGATTTCAAGATACCGAACCCTTTTCCCGGTGTCTACGGCGAAATACTACTATACGGAAACGCAAAGTTCGTCTGCTCTTTGCAGGAGTTAATATTGACGATCCAGCGAGCTCTGATTGCTCTGCGTTGTCCCTCCATCTTTTTTCCGATGATTTGAAGTGGGGATTAGTAGTCCTCATCTCTAACTTGTCTCCGACTAAATATATACATCATCTCCCTCTCAGGTTTCGCACGCTACACCGTATGCCCTTCTCCCCAGTTATGTAGTTTACATATCCCTTATCCAGGACAAAAAAAAGCAACGTATTTTGGCAATAGACAAAGAGATCAAATTTTTCCCGCGCTGCAAATTCCGCCACTCAAGATGAATATGAGAGGGCACTCTTTTTCTTTTTTTTTGATAAGGCAGGTTTCATCTGTAAAATGGATAGATTGATATCCCTTTTAGTTGAGTCGCGTCACGCCTGTCTGTTCTCGATGAGTGATAATAAACTTGGAGCAGATATTTTTTGAAATCCTGTCTGAAGAACGCAAATACCATGCGTGATACTGGAGCCAGTATTTAATTATTTTAGAAGAATGCGGTGCAATGTCAGAAAATTACACCAAATGATGTCATAGTTTGAAGCCCAATTATTTTCATTTCAAAACCTTGTTATTTTCCTTAAATGAAGCAGCGTATTAATCAGTGAGGAGGTGCTTACCCGTAATTGTGCTTTAATTTATCACATTTTATAACACGTACATTTCGGTTTGTCAACAAAGCGCAGATGTGAAAATTGAAGTTTACAAATCGGAAAACGGAAAAATTTATTTGTTAGTGTTACTACATCGACATGGGAGTCCGCAGAACTAGTACTATTTTTTACCTGAAAAATGGATAAAGATACTGCATCAACATGCTCGATCATCGATGCTGAACAGTTTGATAGCGATACGCTACTGAAGTGATACACCGGTGAACCCCGCGAGAGGCAACGGAATAGCAATTGAGCCCAGGCTCACTCTCAGACAACCAGGCCGACCCGATGGGCTGCTCACCTGATCAGGTCGACTGAGGGTACGCCCCAACCCATTCCAACCTCATGCTCAAATCGAAAACGAGTGCTGAAATTGTTTGTTCACCTCGAACCTTGGGGGCAGGAAAAGGCTCTCCTGCTGTTCCAACCGAAGAGCAGTATTATTCCGGCAAGATATAATTCAGCTTTCGGGAATTTGGCCAGAAGTGGAAATAACACGGCAATAGGTGACAGCGGCAGCTCCGCACGCGTTTTCCTCTTTTCGCAGTAGTGTTCAGCGCGATGTATTGTTAACTACCGCGTTGTGTCATATCAACAATCCAGAAGAGTTCTCGAGTTCAAGGTCCCAGAGATCTCTAGAGACGCGGTCAAAGAAGCAACCTCGCGGCGACCAGTTCTGGAGCGGACAACCGAATGGCCTAATCGGAGTTTCGAATCGACCCAGCAGCAAGCCAGCCTCGCCGTCGATAGAGCGGGGCAACCCCTCGGACTTGCTCAGTTTCACCTTGCCGTGGACCGGAGAGGGCGCTAAGAGCCATTTGAACCAATGCAGCTTTGCCCTATGTATCGCACGACTACGCCTGTACAAGTCCCGAAGATCACGTGACCCACGGAGCGCAGCTTGCGCATTAACTCTGATGGCCGTGGCGTTATCTGCGATCCATCGTGAGCGTGAAATCTGCCGTTTTGTGAAGACGAAGAACGCTTTCAGCACACGTGTTCGAGCTAGTACATGCTGAACGGTGGCAGATCGTGGAAGCGCAGTCTTGAGAACGCTCCTAAGGGATTGAGTTTTTTTCCCCCAGATTGTTCCATAACTATAACCTTAGTCAACCATATTCTTTTCTGAGGAATTACGCCGACGGCGACGCCGCTCAAACGAATAACCATCGCACGGTTGTTTGTTTAATTTCCTATAAGATCTATTATACCTTGCCCCGGCCCTCGAAATTGAAACTATCTGGCCACCACACTCAATACGAGACCCCTGCTATAGAAAACTCAATTATTATTTCTAGTGACCGTCTCCGCACCTCATTAGCCGCCTACTAAAGTTGCGCATCTTTTTTTTAAACGCATGCTCGACAACAACAGATTCATACGTTTATTAGACAATGACTCTGGATTTTAGGCACAAACGGGGATGAGAGCAAGATCATCGGGGGCAATCGGAACGCCGAGTTAGAATTGGGCCTTTGTCTCACCAAGTTTTTTTGTTGTGCGTTGAAATGCTATTACGCAGTGTTCCAGAGTGAAGCCTCTGAATACTGCATGTATGAAAACGAATTGAAATAATGGACAATAACTTGGCATGCTTGTATATTATTAGAATGAAGGGACGAATTCCGGGAAGAGTCTGACTCTGGAATGGTTAATTTACGCTTTCTTGACAGGTTCAATATCGGTGTCAGTGGCGAAATGGAGCTAAGGGGGGGGTGAAAATTTCCTTTATCAAGGATCTTGCCGAGCTCACGTACTATCGTGGACACTGTTAGCTATAACGCGGCAGCGGCAGTACCCCAGCGCCGCATAGCAGGTCGAAAACTCCACTTTTGTGCACCGTGTGGCGGCTCTTCCCTGCGAGCACACCCTCAGCAATCTGCTAGACGCAGCTAGCGCTCGCCGAATTTTCTTCAGCAAACCACCATGTTCTGCCCACGGTTGATTCCCTGACTACGCTGGCTAAGGATAATCATCGCCATATGCTATTTATCACAGTAGATAAACTTTTTTTATGAGACAAACTTGCACTTATACTCCGTTTCACTTTAGATCCTAAGCGCAGCGGACGCTGCTCGTTGCACTGTGGGTCCCCGCCATTTGCCGCTATTTGATTGGCTGTCATTTTGTAGCATTGCCTTGCGGTCAGACTCAGGTGAAACGGAGTATAACAATCTATTTCTGTATCACACCTGCTGCGCTCATACTGAGTTTGCAGACGCATATTAATAAAAATGCATTGGCCATGAAAGCAAAAAAAAAACGGGGAACAGTGCTATAATACGTCACCCCAATGAAAATCGCCGGTTAAATGGTTGAGACCAGTTCACTCCAGAAGGACGCTGTGGCCGCAAATGCGCTTAACACAGATAAAACTTGAAGTGTAGCGCGGGCGGAAAACAGTCCCTGCGGCGAATGCGCGAGTCGGACGGCACCTTAGGCGCTGGAACAGGTGGCCGCTACTACCGTGATTATAATGACCACGCGTGGTAATCGAACTAGTAAACTAGCCAATAAAACCATGTCTAATAGAGAGAATAAAATATGTCTCTAGTTGAAAATTAAATTGGGATATGTTTATAATGAAAACGGAACTATCACTATGATATCTACGTAAAATAACAGATAATATGACAGTGCATTCCCTCTAAGTCTTATAGGCGCTTGTTCTAGAAAACCATGGATCAACCGTAATTTTTAAACAAATTACAGAATGTAATTATTAGACAAGTTTATCCGTGAAAAGACCAGACAACCTTGACCTGAATATAAAAAAGTAAACTAAACATAGATCTAAAGAAAGCACAGTTTATAAAAACATGCAT